>MU721665.1:25058-90032 GCA_026770625.1 Nicotiana glauca | reverse complement strand
CATAACTTGGAAAAGAGTGCATATTTAGGTAGTTGTTGAATAACACCAATCCTAAAGAATAAGAGGAATCTATATCTGGAGGTTTAAAGGCTGGATTAGGAATAACGAAGCCTTGGGTGTAATCTTAGGTGAACTGTGCTAATTAAAGCTAGCTAGTGTAGCTCGGGAGAGTGCAGTAGTATATTGCTGTGATTGCTCGGGAGAGAGTTACGGTAAGCTGAGTGTTCATGATTAATAAAGTGAGTCGATAAATTTGTATGAAGTATAAACTGAAGGGATTCCATCAATAGGGAAAGTCATTACCTTAGCTTGTTTCTCATATTTGTCTACAACCTTAGTTATTAGTTTTAGCTTGTTATTTTTATACAATTTTAGTTCATAAGAAACCTCAAACAGTGATTCAAAAGTATTTGGAAGCTGGTTCTAAAGAATTGAGTGGGTCTAAAGGTAGCAGTTATTAGGTTGCCTCTCTGTGGATTCGACCCTGGGCGTAATACTCGGGTTCTATTTGCAACGTCCGCAGAATCCTATTTAGAGGATATTCTTGGGCGTGATCAGTCTACAGGCTATCAGGGTCAGCCATCAGGGCAGCAGGTCATCGCCCTATGCAATTGTTTTGAGTGCGAAGATCCTGGTCATATGAGGAGACACTGCCCCAGACTTCGGGGCAAGGCAGTGCAGCAGGGTCAGCAGCCCGTGGTTTCAACACCAGTTGCCCAGCCACCTAGAGGTGGAGGGCAGGCTGGTAGGGGCCGTCCTAGAGGTGGAGGCCATACAGGGAGAGGTCAGCCAACTATTACTCAGTCAGGTGGAGACCAGACAGCCGGTTCTCCAGCTAGATTCTATGCTCTTCCGGCCAGGCCAGATGCATTGGCTCAGATGGTGTCATCACAAGTATTATTTCCGTCAATGGCAGGGATGCTTCGGTATTGTTTGATCTAGAGTTTACTTATTCATATGTATCATCTCTGTTTGCTCGCTTCCTAGTTATTTCCCCTAATCCTTTGGGTGTTCCTGTTCATGTGTCCACTCTTGTGGGTGATTCTGTGGTTGTGGATCGGATCTACCGGTCCTGTGTGGTCACTTTGTATGGTTTTGAGACTAGAGCAGACCTTCTGTTGCTGGATATGATCAATTTTTAGGTCATCTTGGGTATGGATTGGTTAATTTCGTATCACGTCGTCCTTGATTGCCATGCCAAAACTATTTCGCTAGCGATGCCAGGATTGCCGAGATTGGAGTGGAAGGGTTCCACAGTTGATATTCCTAGCAGGGTTATTTCCTTCCTAAAGGCTCAGCACATGGTCGGGAAAGGGTGTTTGGCTTACTTAGCTTATGTTCGAGACACCACTGCAGAGTCTCCGACGATTGATTCAGTGCCGGTAGTCCGAGAGTTCGCTGATGTTTTCTTTCTGATCTTCCTGGCATACCTCCAGATCATGATATTGATTACTGTATTGATTTGTCCCCAGGCACTCAGCCTATATCTATTCCACCGTACTATATGGCTTCTAAGGAGTTGAAAGAGTTGAAGGATCAGCTAGAGGAGTTGTTAGCAAAGGGGTTTGTCAGGCCCAGTGTATCACCTTGGGGCACACCAGTGCTATTTGTGAAGAAGAAGGATGGGACTATGCGGATGTGCATTGATTACCGCCAGTTGAACAAGGTCACCATCAATAACAAGTATCTGTTGCCTCGTATTGATGATTTTTTTGACCAGCTGTAGGGAGATAGGGTGTTCTCTAATATTGATTTGAGGTCAGGGTATCATCATCTGAAGATTCGAGACTCGGATGTTCCGAAGACTATATTCAGGACTAGATATGGCCATTATAAATTTTTGGTGATGTCCTTCGGCTTAACTAATGCCCCAGTGGCATTTATGGACTTGATGAACAGGGTGTTTAGGCCTTACATTGATTCTTTTGTTATCGTCTTCATTGACTACATCTTGATATACTCAGCAGCCTGGGGGAGCACGAGCAGCATTTGAGAGTAGTGCTTCAGACTTTGCGAGAGCAAAAACTATATGCTAAGTTCTCCAAGTGTGAGTTCTTGCTTGAGTCAGTGGCGTTCTTAGGGCATATTGTTCAGGAGAGGGTATTAAGGTAGATCCCAAGAAGATTGAGGCAGTTCAGGGTTGGACACGTCCTACTTCAGTGACCGAGATCAGGAGTTTCCTGGGGTTAGTAGGCTATTACCGGCAATTTGTGCAGGGCTTTTCATCTATTGCATCCCCCTTGACTAGATTGACCCAGAAGGGTACTCCATTTCACTGGTCCGATGATTGTGAGGAGAGCTTTTAGAAGCTCAAGACAACTTTGACTACGGCACCAGTTCTTGTGTTGCCTTTCGGTGTAGGGATGTATACGGTATATTGCAATGCTTCACGCGTTGGTTTGGAATGTATGTTGATGTAGGAGGGGCGAGTTATTGCATATGCTTCGTGTTAGCTGAAGATTCATGAGAAGAATTACCCTGTGCACGATCTGGAGTTAGCAACGATTGTTCATGCTCTTAAGATATGGAGGCACTATTTGTATAGGATGCCTTGTGAGGTTTATACCGATCACCGCTGCTTGCAGCATTTGTTCAAGCAGAGGGATATCAATTTAAGGCAGCGCAGGTGGCTTGAGCTACTAAAGGATTATGACATTACAATTCTTTATCATCCGGGCAAGGCGAATGTGGTCGCAGATGCCTTGAGCAGAAAGGCGGAGAGTATGGGTAGCTTAGCATACATTCCAACAGAGAAGAGGCCCCTAGATTTGGACATCCAGTCCTTAGCTAACAGGCTTGTGAGGTTGTACATTTTAGATCCCAGCCGAGTTCTAGTGTGTGTAGTTGCTTAGTCTTTGCTATTGGGGCAAATCAAGGCCCGATAGTTCGATGATCCACACTTGGCAGTTCTTAGAGAGACAGTACTTTAGGGAGGTGCCCAGGAGGTTTCTATTGGTGAGGATGGTGTTTTGCATCTCTAGGGTCGTCTGTGTGTTCCTGATGTTGATGATCTGAGGAGGAGGGTCCTAGAGGAGGCACACGGTTCGCGGTATCCTATCCACCCGGAAGTTTTGAAGATGTATCGTGAGTTGAGGCACCATTACTGGTGGTAGGGGATGAATAAAGACATAGTAAAGTTTGTGACTAAGTGTTTGAATTGTCATTAGGTCAAGTATGAACATCAGAGACCGGGTGGCCTACTCCATTGGATGCCTATTCCGTAGTGGAAGTGGGAGTGCATCACCATGGATTTTGCAGTGGGGTTTCCGTGGACTTTGCGGAAGGTTGATTCAGTATGGGTCATTGTGGATAGGTTGACCAAGTCGACCCATTTCATTCCAGTGGTGACTACCTATACAGCGGAGAGGTATGCTCAGATTTATATTCAGGAGATAGTCCGATTGCATGGTGTGCCGGTTTCCATCATATCAGAATGAGGCCCTCAGTTCACTTCCTATTTCTGGAGATTCGTTAAGAGTGAGTTGGGGACCCGTGTAGAGTTTAGCACAGCATTCCATCCTCAGACCGACGGGCAGTCGGAGCAGACAGTTCAGATTTTAGAAGATATGCTAAGAGCATCTGTGATCGACTTTTGAGAGCAGTGGGATCAGTTCTTGCCTGTAGCGGAGTTTGTGTACAACAACAGCTATCAGTCCAGCATAGAGATGGCCCCATACGAGGCTTTATATGGCCGACGCTGTCGTTCTCCTATCGGGTGGTTTGAGCCTGGTGAGGCTAAGTTACTTGGCACAGATTTGGTACAAGATGCCTTGGATAAGGTAAAGTTGATTCAGGAGAGACTTCGCACAACTCAATCCAGACAGAAGAGCTACGTGGATCAGAAGGTGCGTGATGTATCATTTATGGTTGGCGAGAAGGTTCTCTTGAAAGTCTCTCCCATGAAGGGCAATATGAGGTTCGGGAAGAAGGGCAAGTTGAGCCCAAGGTTTATTGCCCCCTTGAGGTGTTGAGACGAGTTGGGGAGGTTGCCTATGAGCTTACTTTACCCCCTAGTTTATCGGGAGATCGACTAGTTTTTCATGTTTTGATGCTTCAGAAGTATCATGCCGACCTATCCCATGTGTTGGACTTCAGTACTATTCAGTTAGATGAGAGTTTGGGCTACGAGGATGAGCCAGTCACCATTATTGATAGACAGGATCGCTAGTTAAGTTCCAAGAGGATTTCTACGATGAGGGTCCAGTGGAGGGGCCAACTGGTTGAGAAGGAGACCTGGGAGTCCGAGGAGGACATGCAGAGCAGATATCCCCACTTATTCAGCAGTCTAGTACCTTTCTATGTCCGTTCGAGGATAAACGTTTGTTTAAGAGGTGGAAAATGTAACGACCCGACCAGTCGTTTTGCCTTTTTGAACCTCATTCCCTTAAATAAGACTTCCCGCGCTTACTTTAGCTAATTTATAACTTGCGGGGACGGTTGGTTCGGGAGTTGGAAGAGTTTTGAGTAAAAATATGTCCAATTATTTTTTTAAGATTCTCTTAAAAGACCAAGTTTGACTTCGGTCAACTTTTTGGGAAAATGGACCCAGATTCGTGATTTGACAATCCCGGAGGGTCCGTGGGAAAATATAGGACCTGGGCGTATGCCCGGAATCGAATTCTGAGTACCCTAGCCCGAGTAATGAATTTTAATTGGAAATTATTAAATTGAAGTTTTAAAGAATTAAAGAAACTAAGAAATCATTGATTTCCTAGGTACTGGGCTCGAATTTTGGTTCCGAAGCTTGGTACAGGTCTGAAATATCAGTTAAGACTTGCCCGTAAAATTTGGTGTCAATCTGAGTAGTTTAAGGGCGTTTTGGCCCATTAGAAGGAAATTAAGAACTTGAAGTTCAATAGTTTGATTCATTTGGTTTTAGGGGGTGATTCCAAGATTTAGCGTTGTGTGACGACCCGACCCGTCGTCTCATGAGCTACCGCCCCGTTCTTCCCATTTTCTATTTCAACATGCTTCGTTATTTGTGTCATATGTAGTCGAGTTGATGTGGAGTGATTTTGATAAGAAATGAGACACTTAGTCTCTTTAAGGAAGGCTTAGTTTGGAAAAGTCAACTGGGAGTTGACTTATGTGTTAGAGGGCTCGGAAGTGAATTCCGATGGTTCGGTTAGCTCCGGGAGATGATTAGTGACTTAGGAGTATGATCGGAAGTGGTTTTGGAGGTCCGGTGTAGAATTAGGCTTGAATTGGCGAAGTTAGTATTTTGGCGATTTCCGGTTGATGGGTGAGATTTTGATCCGGGAGTCGGAATGAAATTCCGAGAGTTGTTGTAGCTTAGTTATGTGATTTGGGATATGTGTGCAAAATTTCAGGTCATTTGGACATATTTTGGTCAGGTTTTTGATCGAATGAGTAATACTGATGTTTTGGAATTTCTTAAGCTTGAATCCGAGGGTGATTCGATGTTTTGATGTCGTTTTGAGTGTTCCGAAGGTTGGAACAATTTTGAATGATGTTATGGGGTGTATTGGCATGTTTGGTCGGGGTCCCATGAGGCTCGGATAAGTTTTAGAGGAGTTTTTGGAAGCTTTTGTCGTTTTGAGCATAAGCATGTAATGATCCAAAGGTCCATTTTTAGTTCTAGAGATCGAGATTTGATTTCGAGTCTTCCGAAATTTTGACAATGAATTATAGGAGTGATCTGGAAAGTTTGATTTAATTTCATCAAGTCGCAATTGGGTTTTGACGCGAAACATGTGTTAATTGTTTAACGAGAGAAATGGGTATTGAATTGAGTAAATGAGCTCCGAATTGAGTTTTGACTGAAGGGCTATGTTCGTATTATTATTTGTAACTCATAGAGAACAACGAGGTAAGTGTTCTTAACTCAATTTTGGTTGTATAACTTGAATCTATCACAAGTTTTGGTGTTTAATCCGTAAATTTTGTTGGAAAAGTGTAGAAAACCCTCTTGGATAGAATAACTGATTTGAGGGTCGAAATGTTATGGGAATTGGATAATTTTAGTATGGTTAGACTCGTGGCAAGATAAGGAACCCGATGATGTAAAAATTTCTGAGTTTCGAGACGTAGGCCCAGGGCTCGAGTTTTGTCAATTTCGTGAATTGTGACATTTTTCGATTATTTTCGATTGGGTATTGTCTCCCTAGCATAATGTGATATATTCGTTGTGATTTTGGTCAGATTCAACGCACGAGGAGGCCAATTTGTGAGCTAGACTTTTCACCGGTTCGAGGTGAGTAATGTTTGTAAATGACATCCTGAGGGTTTGAAACCCCGGATTTGGAAACAATAGTGTTGTATTTAGTTGACTTACATGCCGGATAGCGAGCGTGGGATAGAGCACCATTGGGGATTGCGAATTTGTCCGTCCTGATTGATGAAATTACTGCGTATCTGATTGAAACTACTTGTTATCATCATAATTTGGGCTGATTGCCATATGTGGGCTTCATGCCAATTATTTGAACCCTTCGGGGATTGTTGTCGATAATTCCTCACTGATTTAATTATATATTTGAACTTAATTATGTATTTTCCACTATTTTAAAAACTCAGCCAAGTTATTATGCCTTAAACACTCGAAATGATATTTTCATAAATTATTTTGGGGCTGAGCATCATGCTTTATTGTTGACCTAGTGGCTTATGTGATTATGTTGACTGAGTAAGGCCGAGGGCCTGTATTGTGAGGATACTTATGGATCGGGCTGCGGGCCGCAACAGTGAGCGCGGGTACCGTCTTGGTCAGGTAATAATGACTGACCAGAGCGGACAAACTTTAGACAGTGGTAACAATGGCACTGTAGGATGCGGCTTGGTCAGGTAACAATGACTGACCAGAGCAGACAAACTTTAGACAGTGGTAACAATGGCACTGTAGGACGCATCTTGGTCAGGTAACAATGACTGACCAGGAATAAATTGATGCCAAGAGATGGCTTGATATTGTGCTTGGGTTGTAGGAGCCCCTCCGGAGTCTGTACACACCCCCAGTGAGCGCCGTCGACAATAAATAAATGGATGGCTCGGGCTGCACGCCGCAATGGGTACCAGAGTGTACCGTCATATGCATTGCATTGCACTAATGTATTTGTTCTTATCTGTATTGTCTTCCATAATATTTCTGCACTCTTATTTCATTGGCTTTTATGCTACTTCTTGCACTAATTACCTAATATCCTGGCGTTATCTGTTAACGGAGTGTTGTGTCCGAGGGGCTGACTTCTGTGCTTGTTTGCACTACTTGTTTTACATTCATTTGCTTAACTGTTGGAAAAAAGACATTTTCAAAAGAGGTTTTAAACTGAGCCAAGATATTTCTAAAGTTTTCACGGTTTCACTATTTTTCTCAAAGGGTTTACACTGCTCCTATATAGCATGATGGCTTGATTTACGTGATTTCTTACTACTCAGTTGTTATTTACCCATATTACTCACTGAGTTGGAGTACTCACTTTACTTCCTACACCTTGTGTGCAGATACAGGTATTTATACACCCGGTAGCGGGTTTTGGTTGATTAGAGGCAAGGTTATTAGAGTTTTAGCAGGGCGGCTGTCAGCGTTCGCAGTATCGCTTTTCTCCCTTTTATTTATCAGTCCTGTTTTGTATATTTCAGACCTTGTAGATGTATTTATACTCTAATAGATGCTCATGACTAGTAACACCCCGATGTCGGGCTGAGTTGGGTTGGATTTCTATATTGTTATTTTATACTTCTGCTATTTGGTATTAATAAACCATGATGTACTATAATTGTGTTAAATAATTGCTTTAAAGGAATGAATTGGGTTGACTAGCTGGCCTTGTCTTCACGAGAGGCGCCCTCACGACCAGGTTGGGGATTTGGGTCGTGAAAAGTTGGTATCAGAGCCAAGTTTACTAGGTCTCGCGAGTCATGAGCAGGTTTAGTAGAGTCTCGCGGATCGGTACGGAGACGTCTGTATTTATCCTCGAGAGGCTGCAGAACCTTTAGGAAAAACTTCATATTCTTGAAATTTTTATCGTGCGTCCTTGATTCATCTTGAAAAGTAGCGCTTACATTTCCTTCCACGTGATTGTATGCGCGAACGAGCGCTCAATATTAGATGTGCCTTGATGGCTTGTAATTCCCGATCGAAGGGCGAAATGTGATCTCTGTGAGTTTGATGTTAGGCTAGTCTGGAGGACTTGAGGCCGGATCTTTGCCTATGGCTTGAGCACCGAGGTGCTAATTGTGTGAGCAAGTGTTTTAAACTTATATGTTCGGTATTGTCCCTATTAGTGGGGATGATGGCTGGATAGCTTCGTGATGATTATGTTACTACTCTATATGACTTGGAAGTGATGAGGAAGGTCTACTAGATGATAGATGAACTATTAAGTGTTTGATTTCTATTAGGATTGGATGTGCAGACCCGAGTTATGGGTGCGTAAAGAATCTTTTTTTCCTGTCTTCTAGTTGGGAGTAAAGAAAATTTCATGTTGCGTTATGAGTTCAGACTCAGGAAGACTGAGTGACTGTGTAACGTGGATGACGGTGGAAGGTAAATATAGAAATGTTAGCTTGAGGCAAGACATGTGGGTTATCTCCTGCGGAGTGTCCTGGAGTTGCGTGATATTTATGTTGTATGTTAGAAGATCCCATTTACAAGTGAGATATATATGTTGAAATTTATATTTTGGATCGCCCAAGACGGTGGATTTAACTAATACGAGAGTGAATACGAGAATTGCAGAAGATCTGAAGTACCAGATGGTTTGTGTTCCACGAGCTTATGAAGGATTTAGTTAATCTCACTTTAGTATTGTATAAGCAATAAAGTATATGCGTTACGAGTTATGGTGTGTGTTTTGATATATGGCTTCGAGCCAAGTTGGGGAGCTGCTATTGATTAGTTGATTGCACGGTTATGTTCTATGTTGGTTCCAGTTTGAGGCGTGCTAGTGAATCAGTTCTGGTTTGCGGAGATTGAGCCCGAGGATGGCTCGAGTAAAGGAAATTTTTGACTAAGGTAAGGCTATATATTGTAGTGTCAGAGTGCTAATGAGGCACGGGTGGTTCTGTTCGTTTGATCAGTCTAATTGCAGTTTAAATAGAGTGGATGACTCTAGAGAATGGTTCTATTGTGTTTAAAATTTTACGTGCAATAATTGGAGGCTCTCAAGTTGCACTATTGGCTAGAAGTTGAGTTTTTCAGAGAAAGATGGCAAGACTTGTAGTATTTTCTATATTAATCATGGAATTTCTATATATCAATATCGGGATGGTGAAGGTAATGGCTTTGGATTCGCAGTAAGTCCTTTTAGAGTTGGTATCTTGAATATGGTGCTTTGGAGAAAATCTAAAAGAGCATTCAGCAGCTTATGAGCCTTAGACGTTGTGATTTCACATTAAAAATTTGTAGGACAAGTTTTAGTTAAGGATAATGGTGTACTAACAAGGAAACAGATAAAGGTGAAAGTAATTCGGCATATTAAAGGATACAATAGGGTCTTAGAGCCCGGAAATCCTAATGATATTCTTGTGTTTGCAACATGATGGCATGATAGAGGTGGTATGTTGTACATGCTTAATATTTTCATGTACGAGGTGGCAGTTCATCCTTAAAGGGAAGGTCACAAATTCTGGATAGTATGCTCAGTTTCAGATATTTAGATTGAATGTTATAACCGCTCGGTAAAACCAGAGAAGGGTGCGCATTATATTTTGTCTAACATCTATTGGTATTACAACACCCACTTGGTTGATCGACTGCAAATATTTTGATCTTACTATGCATTGTAGGAAAATTTTGAGAAGAATTATCATGAAATGATCGTACTTGAGGGATGTGTTAGTCATTGAGTGCTGAGGTTGTGATTAGTTACGGTGATTTATGTAATCTAGTAATATGGAGACGGGGAATTTTCAAAAATATACTATTTCGGGATTGTGGCATGTTTGAGGTGAGTATTTTATCTAAACTCTTTGGATGCACTAGTCGAGCTAATTGATGGTGATAACTATGCGCTGTGAGCGCGAATATATATGAAGTTTGAACTTGTGTGCAAGCACCGAGTCAATATTCATGCTCGAAAGATGCGTAGGCTATGATATGCCTAGAGTGGGATATTGAACTTAAAGGTATAATGTTTCTCGTATTCGTAACTTTGTTAAGAACTATCCGGACTACACTTGAGATTTCCAAGATGTTAAATTTCGGAACAAACTTGGTATTTACTAATTCTGTGTTAATGTGCTGGTTTGAGCTGTGACGACATAGTTTGCTCATGCCTACGATATAGAGTGTTATTTATGCCATTCCAGTAGCATGAGAATCTTATTTCATTCAGCATATACAGGTTTACTTGTTGGATTTCTCCTATATGATATGCTTGGACTGGAGGTCTGTGATCGTGCCCGGTGGATTATGTTGTTGGCAACTAAGTTGCTCGTGAAGTTGATGTCAATGTGAGCTATAGAAGAGCTGGTTATGATTATTCTATTCATGTATCTTGGTTCCACTGTGATTGATGAGCTCATAGCATATCTTTGGGATGGTACTTGTGGAACCTGCAAATCGACTCTCTTCTTTGAGGTATTTTCCCTTTCTGGGGTAACCGGATGGTGCAATAGTGAGGTTTACTGGTATGGCATTGTATTATGTACTTCTCCGTGGGCATGATGATTCGCTTGTAGTACTAGACATCAAATTGCGCTTGGTTGATCGTTTTAAGCATAGTGACTTGGGGTGTCTCAGGTGAACTAGTGTCTGAATACCTCGCGGTTAGATTTGGGTGTTCTGTTTCTATGATGTGAGAAGGGTTCTTAGCCTTGTGTTGTAGTGGTACTGGTGAGCTTGTGGTACAGCTTTTTCACTTGAGTTATTTTCATGAATTTAGTATACTCGAACTGTTGCTTATTAGCGCGCGTACTGTGCGAGTTGTGGCTTAGGCCTGTATTGAGTTGTTATGCCACCAGACTAGTGTGTTGGATTAGAAAAGATTAGAGGGATCATTAATGAATACAAACAGGTTCGATTTCGGTATGTTGGAAGGATAATATCAAGCTTCGACTCAGAAATTTGATGTAGCATTTGCCAAAGGAGAAATGACTTCATGAATGGTTGATATGGGAAATGGTTATGGCTTACCGCGTGATTTAGTCATCATTGGCAGCATATGAAAGTGTGTGATGAGACTTTAGTTGATAAGAGTTTTTCTATCGGTATTCGGGTGTTGTGTGCATCTGCTGTGATTAGGAGTTATCACTACAAGTGTTTGAATTATGTGGTCTATCATGTAATAGCACCTGAGGTTGCAGGTGTGGGTTATTACAGCTTGTTCAGGCTTATTCATAGTATAGATGTGGGATTTTGATCATATGAAAGATTTCAAAAGTGGGAATGTGGTCCTATGGTTTGTGGACTAGATTGGATTGCAAAAAATTTCAGTTAAAATGTATTGTCGGACCTATATGAGATAGGGTGACGTGAAATCACGCCTGGGTTTATGCATGGTAAGGTTATTCAGTGATTGTTTGGCTTTTGGAACAACTCTGGGCATGTTCGAGGACGGACGTTTGTTTAAGTTAGGGAGGATGTGACGACCCGACCCGACCCGTCGTCTCGTGAGTTACTGCCCCGTTCTTCCCATTTTCTGTTTCTACATGCTTCGTTATCCGTGTCATATGTAGTCGAGTTGATTTGGAGTGATTTTGATAAAAAATTAGACACTTAGTCTTTTTAAGGAAGACATAGTTTAGAAAAGTGAACTGGGAGTTGACTTATGTGTTAAAGGGCTCGAATGTGAATTCCGATGGTTCGGTTAGCTCCAGGAGGTGATTTGTGACTTAGTAGCGTGATCGAAAGTAGTTTTGGAGGTCCGGTGTAGAATTAGGCTTGAATTGGCGAAGTTAGTATTTTGGCAATTTCCGGTTGATGGGTGAGATTTTGATCCGGGAGTCGAAATGGAATTCCGAGAGCTGCTGTAGCTTCGTTATATGATTTGTGATATGTGTGCAAAATTTCAGGTTATTCGGACGTGTTTTGGTTAGGGTTTTGATCGAATGAGTAATACGGAAGTTTTGGAATTTGTTAAGCTTAAACCCGAGGGTGATTCGATGTTTTGATGTTGTTTTGAGTGTTCCAAAGGTTGGAACATTTTTGAATGATGTTATGGGGTGTATTGGCATGTTTGATCGGGGTCCCATGAGGCTCGGATAAGTTTTGGAGGAGTTTTTGGAAGATTTTGCCATTTTGAGCATAAGCATGTAATGATCCAAAGGTCCATTTTTAGTTCTAGAGATCGAGATTTAATTTCGAGACTTCCGAAATTTTGACAATGAATTATAGGAGTGATATGGAAAGTTTGGTTTAATTTCATCAAGTTGCGATTGGGTTTTTGACGCGAAACATGTGTTAATTGTTTAACGAGCAAAATGGGTATTGAACTGAGTAAATGAGCTCCGAATTGAGTTTCGACTGAAGGGCTATGTTCGTATTATTATTTGTGACTCGTAGAGAACAACGGGGGTAAGTGTTCTTAACTCAATTTTGGTTGTATAACTTGAATCTATCACAAGTTTTAGCGTTTAATCCGTGAATTTTGTTGGAAAAGTGTAGAAAACCCTCTTAGATAGAATCACGGATTTGAGGGTCGAAATGTGATGGGAATTGGATAATTTTAGTATGGTTAGACTCGTGGCGAGATAAGGAACCCGATGATGTAAAAAATTTTGAGTTTCGAGACGTGGGCCTGGGGCTCGGATTTTGTCAATTTCGTGAATTGTGACATTTTTTTATTATTTTCGATTGGGTATTGTCTCCTTAGCATAATGTGATATATTCGTTGTGATTTTGGTCAGATTCGACGCACGAGGAGGCCAATTTGAGAGGCAAGGGCATAGTGAGCTAGACTTTTCACTGGTTCGAGGTGAGTAATGTTTGTAAATGACATCCTGAGGGTTTGAAACCCCGGATTTGTACACCATAGTACTGTATTGAGGTGACTTACACGCCGGATAACGAGCATGGGGTAGAGCACCATTGGGGATTGCAACTTGGTCCATCCCGATTGATGAAATTACTGCGTATCTGACTGAAACTACTTGTTATCATCATAATTTTGGTTGATTGCCATATTTGGGCTTCATGCCAATTATTTGAACCCTTCGGGGATTGTTGTCGATAATTCCTCACTGATTTAATTATATATTTGAACTCAGTCATGTATTTTCCACTATTTTAAAAGCTCAGCCAAGTTATTATGCCTTAAACACTCGAAATGATATTTTCATAAATTATTTTGGGGCTGAGCATCATGATTTAATTTTGCCCAAGTGGCTTATGTGATTATGTTAACTGAGTAAGGCCGATGGCCTGTATTGTGAGGATATTTATAGATCGGGCTGCGTTACGCAGCAATGAGCGCGGTTCTTGGTCAGGTAATAATGACTGACCATAGCGGACAAACTTTAGACAGTGGTAACAAGGCACTGTAGGACGCGTCTTGGTCAGGTAACAATGACTAAGCAGAGCGGACAAACTTTAGATAGTGGTAACAATGGCACTGTAGGACGTGTCTTGGTCAGGTAACAATGACTGACCAGGAATAAATTGATGCCACGAGATGGCTTGATATTGCGCTTGGGCTGTATGAGCCCCTACGGAGTCTGTACACACCCCCAGTGAGCGTCGTTGACAATAAATAAATGGATGGCTCGGGCTGCACACCTCAGTGGGTACCAGAGTGTACCGTCATATGCATTGCATTGCACTCATGCATTTGTTCTTATCTGTATTATCTGTCATAATATTTCTACACTTTTATTTTATTGGCTTTTATACTACTTCTTGCAATAATTACCTGATATCCTGGCGTTATCTGTTAACGGAGTGTTGTGCCCGAGGGGCTGACTTCTGTGCTTGTTTTCACTACTTGTTTTGTATTCATTTGCTTAACTGTTGGAAAAAGACATTTTCAAAAGAGGCTTTAAACTGAGCCAAGATATTTCTAAAGTTTTCACGGTTTCACTATTTTTCTCAAAGGGTTTACACTGCTCCTATATAGCATGATGTCTTGCTTTATGTGATTTCTTACTACTCAGTTGTTATTTATCCTTATTACTCACTGAGTTGGAATACTCACTTTACTCCATGCACCTTGTGTGCAGATACAAGTATTTATGCACCCGGTAGCGGGTTTTGGTTGATTGGAGGAAGGGTTATCGGAGTTTTAGCAGGGCGGCTGTCAGCGTTCGCAGTACCACTTTTCTCCTTTTTTTTATCAGTCCTGTTTTGTATATTTCAGACCTTGTAGTTGTATTTATACTCTAATAGATGCTCATGACTAGTGACACCCCGATGTCGGGCTGAGTTGGGTTGGATTTCTGTATTTTTTTTTCTATTCTATACTTCCGCTATTTGGTATTAATAAACCATGATGTACTATAATTGTGTTAAATAATTGCTTTAAAGGAATGAATTGGGTTGACTTGCTGGCCTTGTCTTCCTGAGAGGTGCCATCACGACCAGGTTCGGGATTTGGGTTGTGGCACATTTCTTTGGGTGTTCCAAGGGTTCGAGTAGGTCTGCCTCATGATTTTAGATTTGTCGGCATGTTCGGGCGGGAGTTTGGAGCCCCGAGAGTCAAACGAGCGAGGTTCAACAAAGTAGAAAAGTTGAAGAATAGCTGAAGGTTGTTTCTTCTGTCATAACCGCATCTACGGTTCTAGGACCGCAGAAGCGGGACCGCGATGCGGTCAATCCATCGCAGAAGCAACCCTTGTCCAGGCCAGGAGAAACCGCAGAAGCGGCTCCGCAGAAGCGAACCTCAGCCGCAAAAGCGGCTCCACAGAAGCAAAGCTCAGACCGCAGAAGCGGTCCAGCCCTTTTCGCCTAATTCCGCAGAAGTGGTCCTTATTTCGCAGGTGCGGTACCGCAGAAGCAAAAATTGCTGGCCAGTGAGTTCATTTAAGTCGAACTCAAAGGCCATTTATTTCATTTCTACACCACACTTAGACGATTTGGGGGATTCCAAAGAGAGGATTTCCACATAGCACCACAAGTTTGTGATTGTTTGGCTCCGAATTGAGGACTTGGGCTTGTTCTTAATATTGGAAGTACGCTTTGGAGCGAGGTGAGTCTCCTTCCTAACCTTGTAAGAGGGAATCGTCCCCATAGATGTAATAACTGAGTATTTGCTACTAAATGCGGGGGCTACGTACGTACTAGGTGATGAGAGTACGTGCGTAACTACTATGCTATTAATTGATTGAGTAGTTTTGGACCCACACCATGCCTAATTGGGAGATATCTCTTATTTGAATTAGCAATATGATCATTTATGATATGCTAGAGACGTAAAGGAAATAAGAAGTGAATATATGAACTTGTTGAACCTTGGTAAGAGTTCCCTTGTACATATATATGAGCTTTCGTGCGCATTCTTGATTTTTTCTTGATATTTATGTATCGGGCTCGGTGAGAATAGATGCATCTATGGTTCGTGTCGTTCGACCCTCGGCAGTGCACATTTTATTTTCTATTGGAGCGGGCCGTCAACCTCGGCATGATTGTGTATGGTATGTATATATATATATATATGTTGATGCCTAGACACGACATGCCTACTTGCTTAGTAATTGAAGAAGGTAAATGGAAACTGAAATAAGGTCAAGAACCTGATTATTGCTTTTCATCATAACCTATTAAATATTGGTGACTTTCATGCTTAGCATACCACATTTATATTACATTATCTTGACCCTAGTAGGTATCAAGTCGACCTCTCGTCTCTACTTCTTCGAGATTAGACGGGATACTTACTAGGTACATATTATTTATGTACTCATACTACACTTCTGTACATAATTATACAGGGTCTGAGGCTGATACATCTGGTACCAGTCCGGTACGCACCCTTGAGCTTACGGTAGAGACTTCCACGGTGAGCTGCTTCCTTCCTATGCCGCTCAGTAGCCGGATGGAGTCTTCCTTTACTTTTTTTTTGTCTTTTCCCTATTTCAGAAATTAGGATAGAGATGTCTTTTGTATACTCTACTAGATGCCCACACTTGTGACACCAGGTTCTGGCACACACTTTTGTAGATATTTATTTTTGGGTTGTATAACTATGGTATTAAGGTATTTCGCTCTTCGAACTTACTTCCAAATTTAGTACTTATTTCACTCATTTCTGAATAAAAGCAACAAAGGAATTTAGAAATGTTTCTGTGTTGGCTTGCCTGACAAAGGGGTCAGGCGCCCTCATGACCTGTGTTGGAAATGGGTCGTGACACTCAGTTTATAGCAAGGCATAAGTTTTTAGTTCAAAAGAATAAATGGCTCAGAAGATATTAAACCTATACTCTTTTCTCCAGTTTTGGTCTTTTTCTGCAATCTTTTTTTTTTTTTTTTGCAGTTTTGATGCAATTTTGTCTTCAATATTTGCTGCAGTTTTAATCTAGCTATGAAGCAGTTTTACTGCAATTTTTGTCCAGTTTTGATGGGTTTTTTTTTTATTGGAATGGGTCTTGAAGATATGAATTAAGGTTTTTTAAAAGGTAGAAGAAGATCGTCGATCAAGGGAGAGCTTTTTCATGGTGGATAGCCACGTCATTAATTATATTGTAGTTAAATATGTGTTGCATCTGATGTGGAGTGCCGTTAATACTAAGGATTGATGTAGGCTAAAAATTAGGCGACAGGGATATAATTGCTACTAAAGTTTGACGGAGGATAAAAGTGATCTATTTTGAATAGTTCAAGGGTAAAAGTCATATGATCGGAATGCAAGTTCATTTTAGGAACATCAATGTTGGTGGTATTATCTATTGATGTCGTAAAATAGAGTTTCAAGCAGCTAGATATGTATTCCATTCTTACCCTTCTGAACCGGTTGAAGCACGTAAAGACACTTACTAAGACCCAGTAACAATCAAAGCTTATAATATGGACAAAGACGTATGGAGAAGTTGAATCACCTATTTATCTTGACTTATCAATGGTAACTCAATCATGCAGATACAGTAACAACTTACTAGCAGAAGATGTTTCAGAAACCATATCATGAACAAGTAGTGCCTTTGGTCAATTACTTTGTATAGTTTATCTTCAATGAATTTAATTTGAAGGCGTGAGATTTATTATTTTTGAATGCCCAGATTATGAATATGTATGTTTTGAGTAGTAGGTGGTCTTTAACATTTGTCGTGATTTACTAAGAATGGGCTATGCTTTTGTGTTGATGAAATTATGGTTGTTCAAACTTCTAATCCTATTTAGGGTTTAAATTACAGATGTAACTAAATATTAGACACAAATTCCCTAAGCTATATCAGTATTTTTGAAATGTTGGGCCCATGCTATGCACGGGCAAACTTCATCTAGTATATTTATAAAAATTATCTTATGTGATCAGTATAAATTGAAAGTGAATTGAACTACAAATTATTTTGTAATCGGCTATTTTATGGTGTGAAAAACTTGATGGTAACGGGGTTTCTATAAAGTAAAAAGACCGGTCTAGTCGTTATATTCTCCGTCTCTTAAATAAATGTTCGTCCTCGAACGGGTTTAGATTCATACCTAAAGTGCTGAATAAGTGTGGATATCTGCTCCGCATGTCCTCCTCAGACTCCCATGTCGCCTACTCGATTGGTTGGCCCCTCCACTGAACCTTTACCGCGGAAATCCTCTTGGATATCAACTGGCGATCCTGCCTAGAAGCAATAGCAACTTGCTCCTCCTCATAATCCAAGCTCTCATCTAGCTGAATAGAGCTGAAGTCTAACACATGTGACAAGTCGGTGTGATACATCCGGAGTATAGACACGTGAAATATCGGATGAACCCATGATAGGCTGGGAGATAAAGCAAGCTCATAAGCAGCCTCTCCAACTTGCCTCAATACCTCAAATGGGCCTATAAACCTGGGGCTTAGCTTGCCCTTCTTCCCGAATCTCATAATACCCTTCATCGGTGAGACTTTTAAGAGAACCTTCTCGCCGACTATAAATGATACATCATGTGCCTTCTGATCCCCGTAACTCTTGTGTCTCGACTGTGCTGTGTGAAGTAGCTCCTAGTTAACCTTTACCTTTTCCAAGCCATCCTTCACCAAGTTAGTACCATATAACTTAGCCTCGTTTGGCTCAAACCATCCGATAGGAGAACGATATCGCCGACCATATAAAGTCTCAAATGGAGCCATCTCAATGTTGGACTGATAACTATCATACAACTCGGCCAAGGGTAAGAACTGATCCCACTGTCCCCTAAAGTCGATCACACATGCTCTGAGCATGTCCTCTAATATCTAAACTGTTCGCTCTGACTGCTCATCGGTCTGTGGATGGAATGTTGTGCTAATAAAATTTGAAAAATCAAATTTTGAACCGGAACAAATTTATTCGATATTTTGGTTTTGATTTTTTCGGTATTTCGGTCTAATTCAGTATTACATTTTCGGTATTTTGATATTACGGTATGGTCCTCGGTATAGGATCTTAAAATTTTGGTATACCGAATTATCAAATTTTTGAAGACTTTTCATTTTTTTAAGTTGGACCTATAGTTAGCTACTACACTGCCAGCGCCCTAGCCCAACAATTTCTAATCTTATTCCCAGTCCACTCCAATGTCCCAACCCCATCCCAAGCCCACTCTCTATTATTTGTCTTTCATTCAATTAGGGTCTAAAGATTAAGGCATTAGGCAGTCACAACTCACAACGCAGAACTCACTCCTCAGAAAGTCAATTAGGATTTAGGGATCGGCTGCAGTTTAAGAAATTCGGGAAAATGAAGACCAAAATTCAAAGAGATCGGCTACTATCACATGTTTGTTGAATGATGAATAGTGGATTAAGCCATTAAGCCACAAGAACGTGACTAGGGAAATGCTGCTACAGTGCTCCAAATGCCATTATGCCAACATGTAGCGAAATGGCTACTGTTCAATTTCATGTGTATTTGCTTCTTCAACTTACTTCTTTCTGATGAAATGGTTGTTGAATTTCATCGTTCTGTTGTTCAATTTCATTGTATTTATATTTCTTGGCTAAACAGTTGGACAACAGGGCATTGAATAGAGATATCAAAACGGGATAGCCCAACCTAGCCCAGCCCAAGCCTCGTGGGCTTTTAAATCTGGTGGGCTAGGGCGGGCTGGCCATCCATCTATATGGGCCTTAAAATGGCCAGCCCAGCCCTTAGAGGGTTGTGGGCTAGAGCGGGCCGGCCCTTCAATTTTTTTAGAAAAAATATTTCTCCAAATCTTTAGATATTTTTTTGTGATATAATCCCTTGATCATATGAATGACTTCTGTTTATTTAGAGTGTACAAGATTCTTGATATTTGACAAGAAATCTCGGAATTGAAATGCAAATTCTCTATATCTCTAGCTCTTTTTTCTTTAACATTACACGAATATTTTTTAGTACTTTTCTTTTACTTTCCTTAGGTTCAGGAATTGCTTCAATAAGTTTATATGTTAAGATTTTTTAATTTAGGTTTAACATTATTTTTTGATTTCATCATTATAGTCCATGAAATTCTTAAAATTCATGATATTTGCTAGTATTGTCAATTTTTTTTGGGTATTAAAACTTGATCTTTTTTCTATATTGAAGACAAATTTAATAATTAATGATATATTAAAGTAATCAAACTGATCATTGGCCACTTAAAATAATATTTTCTTTTGAAAAAAAATATTGGCCACTTAAAACTTTCATAGTTCGTTGTTAATTAAGCAAAAAAGAAAAACTAATCTTGTCATACTACATGCATATCAAAAATATAAATTCTAGTTGATATGAAAGGGTAAATAAGCAATTTAAGATTTTGAAAATGAGGATTATAGTTAATATCTTTTTTTAGTTTTTACTTTTTTTAAATATTTAAATTTAAATATAATTAGTGTTGCTTATTTAGCGAATATTATATCTTAACCGTACCGAAACCATACCAAACCAAAATAATAAATACCGAACCATACCGAAATACTTTGGTACGGTATTTGGTATACACAATTGATAAATCGAATACCAAAATATCGAACCGAAATTCTTAAATACCGAACCGAAATACCGAATGCCCACCCCTACTAAGCTCTATACGGGTCCCCAACTCAGTCTATACGGCTCTCCAAAAATGTCAAGTGAACTGAGGGCCTCTATTTGATATGATGGAAACAGGATCATCGTGCAATCAAACTACCTCCCGCATATAAATTTAGGCCAACTTCTCTGAAGTATATGTAGCCACAACCGAAATGAAGTGTTCCGACTTGGTTAACCTGTCGAGAATGACCCAAACTTTATCAAACTTCTGCAAGGTCCGTGGTAACCCAACTACGAAGTCCATAGTAATGCGCTCCCATTTCCACTCAGGTACAATCATTTGTTGAAGTAGACCATCTGGCCTCTGGTTCTCATACTAACCTGTTGGCAATTTAGGCACCTAGCTACATACTTCACTATGTCTTTATTCATCCGCCGCCACCAATAATATTGTCCTAGGTCGTGATACATATTTGTATCACCTGGATGAATGGAATAGCGAGAACTGTGTGCCTCATCTAGAATCCTCTCCCTCAAGCCATCGACGTTAGGAACACATAGATGACCCTGGAGTCGTAGAAAACCATCCTCGCCAATAGAAGCCTCCTTGGCACCACCCTATAGTATTGTTGTCACACCTCCCTTTTCTCTACTACACCCCGTGAAGGGTATAATAAAAGGAATTTTTCCAATTAAAGGACAATCGAAATGGGATTCGTTTATTAAGAGATTCAGAGTCACCACTTGGGAGATTTATGGTGTCCCAAGTCACCGGTTTGAATCCCGAATCGAGGAAAGGGTTTGACTCTGTATTACAGTCCCGAACCAGAAATCCGAGTAAGGAATTCTGTTAACCCAGGAGAAGGGGGTTAGGCACTCCCGAGTTCCGTGGTTCTAGCATGGTCGCTCAACTGCTATATTTGGCTAAAATCTGAGTTTTATACATGTTAAAACCTATAGTGCAATTTTGAAATTATTTACCGCTTTTAGTCAATTTTTAAGAAAGTGAACGTCGTTTAAGAATGTGTTTTTGGATCACGTCACATTAAATGCACCCGAATCCTCGACACATTCTTATTCAACGTTTTAGTATTTGGATTCGGGTTGCATGAAATGCACACCCGTATTTAAGAAGGTAAAATTATTTAAAGCGCGCCTAAAGCAACTAACGTTTTATTAACTTCACGGGAGGCCGTGAAAATTTTCTAAACGGCACGTCCCGAATTCTAAGTATTTTAATATAAACATTTAAAGAGGGCCCCGCAATTTATGCATTTTTATTCGGCGGGGCTCACCTCATTTATTATTTAAAGATTATCCTAGAACAAAATATAATGTTCTATTGAATTTGTCTCTAAAAGCCCTAGTTAATTAATATTATCCATTGCTATTATTTAAAGTGAACAAGGATTTTTGGGCTTCAAATTCAAGTCCACATTTGAACAAGAGACACACCTCTTAGTTCAAGCGTGCTACTTAACGAGAAAGCCCGAAAACTATATTGCCACATTAACTTCATCTTTAATATTAATTTAGGCCCAAATTTGACCTTGGCCCGGTAAAGTAGCATTGAGGTCTATCATTTTATTGAGCTTTGGGCCACAACATAGGCCCAGTCAGCGAGGTAGGGATAGTTCGATAAAGATGACAGCAAAAAAGAAAAATTCAAATTTGTTTGGTCCAATTGTTCGATTAATCTCTCTAATTTTGCATCTAATTTGCATTAATCAATCTCTTGCAGATATTTGAAGAGAGCAGATAATTGAACGAATGTGTGAAAAATTGACTACTATGATTGACACTCAAATTTCACTACAAATCCACTCATTTTGGTGCTTGTTTAACTCAAAATAGAAATAGTAATTGTATTAAATGAAATGCCTCATGGATAACAACAAATTTGACCCCTGAAGCAATCTAAATTCGGACCTTGAATTAATCTAATCAACTCGCCGGATTATGGTTATTATACTTAATACTTATACAAGTTCAACGTGTTTCAATATAGCTAGGATCTACTGCCTATCAAACATTAAATGACCCAGAATTATTCTAAAGTTATACTAAATAGCTATAGTAATACGACTAAGACAGAAAACCATTTATACAGTCCAATTATAACAGTCCAGTTTCAATTTTCCAAGTTCTAAATATTGCTACTACACGACCTAACATGAAAGCTAATATATACATAAGCAAAATAACATAAACATCTATGAACAAACAGGCATTTCGAGCCCTTAAGTCAGCATATTATTTCTAATCAGAATTGCAGCTTCTGAAGGTTTCAGGTTCAGTTATTAAAATATTCCCTTAGGCTGAAGCCCTGAATTACCCTTGATTAAATCCAAAATTATCAAACCTATGTTTACTAACCATCAGTCCCTTTTACCTAGTTAGAATCTGACTATAGTTAAACTAACTACTCTAATTTCAGTTACAACCAAACACTACTAATTAAGAAGATTTAATAATTGAACTAATTAATCAAATAGCTTCCAATTAACACTAAACACTAAACTAGATTTAAGCCAGGATCAGATTAATCTCAAACACAAAACTTAAAAGAACAAAATTGCTTCAAATCTTCAAACTCACAGTCAAACCAAATCAGATCGAAGCAAATTCAATAATCAGAACAAAACTCAAATTGAAATCCTAGATTTGGTATGAACTACCCCATCAAATAAACAGAACAAGAATAATAAATTGAAATAACACTGAATCAATTAACATGAATAAACTGAAACCCTACTGACGAACAATCAATAAAGAACTTAAACTAAACTTAGAGCATTTGAATAAAATCCTACTCCTAAGCTAATGAAAACTTTGAAAAACAATTTCATGTTATCAACTACTCATGGAGCAAGAACAACACGAGAAAAGAAGAAAACAGAAATAAAATTGGAACAAACTCACTGATGGTGACTCTAGGGTTCTGTCGTCCTATCACCTTAAAAATCAACCAACTCCAGCAAGATTCAAATACTTCTTATGACAGATTCGCCATGAGGGAAGGGACAGGGTCGTATGGTATGAATTTGAGGTCGTTTGGACAAACTTGCATTTTGGTCCGAATTTACGATCCAAGATTCGAGAAGTTTGGTTATGATTTGAGTGAAACTAAGGCCGAATTTGAGATGAGGGGGAGGAGGAGGTCCTATGGTGTGATTTTGGAGAGATTTGGAGAATAGCCGCCGGCGGAGGCGATTTCCGGCAGGCGGCGAGGGGTTGGAGACAGCGGAGACGCGGTAGACTAATGGTGGGCGGTGGTGGGAGACGAAGAGGTGACGGGGGTACGAGGATTGAGGGGTTTGTCTTTAGGGTTTAAAGACATTTTTATGTACAATTTTGCATCTATTTGGAGCCGCTCAATCAACGAAGATGGATGGCTTGGATCTATTGATGCCAAACGGCGTTGTTTTGTCCTGGAGGGGAAGGCCGGGTTTGGGCATGGATTGGGCTGATTGGGGTGGGGTTTTGAGGGTTTTGACTTGGGCTTTTGGGAATTTCGGCCTGGGTTGCACGAGATTGGCCCAAACAATTGCCAACCCTTGCTTTTTTTTAATTTTATTTTCTTTTATTTGTTTTCTTCTTTTCTTTTTATACTTTATTTATTTATTTTTCTGAATTTTCTGATTTTATTAAATGTAAGCTTAAAAATAAAGGACCCAAATTTATGCTAATTAAAATTCCAAAATTAACTAATTTCTAATTTAAAAGCAAACTTAAGACAAATTCTAAAAATTAAAAGTAGAAATGCGAAGAACCATTTTTGTTATTTTCTTTATTTGTTTATAATATTAATCACTAATTAATCTTAAAATGTGAAATTAACCCTACATGCAAATGCCAGGTATTTTTGCATTTTTCATGAATTAAGCAACAATAAACGTGCACAAACAAATGCAAACAATTAACAAAAAATCCATAAAATTGAAAATAATGAAAAGAAGTTATTTTGTTTTGAATTTATGGGAGTAATTCATATAGGGCAAAAATCACGTGCTCACAGCTTTCCCTCTTTGCTCGGGAACACGAAGAGTTTTCGGGCAAAGATAAGTGAGCGGAGCAATTTTTGCCCGTTTGAATACTCCGTGTGAAGCATTTTAAAAGAGTTGACCACACCCTGCTTCAGAGGTTGCCTACATATCCTTGGCTAAAAAGGAATCAGGTCAGTGTAGTTCGGGAAGGTTTGGTAGCTGAGACTACCAGGAGCTGTGATTTCACTGCTATTACTGCGGTTACTGCCTGCTGACCTCCTTATTACACCAGGTCAAAATAAAAAGAAGCTAGATTAAGCTATGAGATATGAATTACAAAAAGTTATATCTATGTCTTCAAACTTGCTCTTCTGTTGCCTTGAACTTGTATTCTTCCAATGGAATTCTTGCGTTGTTGCCTTGAATTGTGATCGGAGATGTTTTGCTGTTCCTCCGAGTGATGCTTGGCTGCTGAAATTTGAAATATATGCCTCCATTCTCCAGGCGGGCTCCTGATTGCTGACACTTGAAAAGTATTCCCTTATTCTCCAGGTGGGCTCCTTATTGCTGAACTTGAAACGTATTCCCTTGTTCTCCAGGTGGGCTCCTGACTTCAACAAAACAGACAAACAAAGAAAATTTTCTGCCCCAGTGGTGGCTGGGCACATCATGTTATCAAATATTAAAAATTAAAAGATAGAATTTGAATTGTACTTCCCTTGTTCTCCAGGTGGGCTCCTGACTGCAACAAAATAGACAAACAAAGAAAATTTTTTGCCCCAGTTTAGTGGCTGGGTAAAGCATATTATCAAATATTAAAAATTAAAAGATATAATTGAATTGTACTTCCCTTATTCTCCAGGTGGGCGCCTGACTGCTGAACTTGAAATGTATTCCCTTATTCTCCAGGTGGGCTCCTTATTGCTGATTTTGAAAAGTATTCCCTTGTTCTCCAGGTGGGATCCTGACTGCAACAAAATAGACAAACAAAGAAAATTTTCTGCCCCAGTTGGTGGCTGGGTACAGCATGTTATCAAATATTAAAAACTGAAAGCTAAAAATTTGAATTGTACTTCCCTTGTTCTCCAGGTGGGCGCCTGACTGCTGAACTTGAAATATATTCCCTTATTCTCTAGGTGGGCTCCTGATTGCTGAACTTGAAAAGTATTCCCTTATTCTCCAGGTGGGCTCCTGCTTGCTGAACTTGAAAAGTATTCCCTTGTTCTCCAGGTGTGCTCCTGACTGCAACAAAATAGACAAACAAAGAAAATTTCTGCCCCAGTTTGGTAGCTGGGCACATGGGTGAGTGTTAAACTGAATTATTCTACCAACTATTATAAGAATCATTCCACCAACTATCTTGAAAACTCCTAATTGAATCCCATCTTAAACATGCAAACTTATGCTCCCTTGGGGTACATTTATGCTACATTACGCTACCCATGATTGTTTTGAGATTTAAAGCAAGTCCCATTTCTAGGAGGGCCCTGAGAATTTCCAATCATACTTGTTTGGGTGTTGCCTTTTCTTACAGAGGGTTTCTCCGAAACTTCTGCTCCTATTTCATTCACAGAAAAATCTTGTCAGTTTAAAAATGTAGTAGTTGGTTTGTGGCCTTGAACTTTGAGGGGGATTGCTCCTTCACTTCCCAAGAAGATTGATTTCCACTCAAAGACCTTGCTTGTTTCTGGACTAGCCCCTTTCTCTGTCATCACATAGAATACCCTTTCTCTGTTCGGACCCACTATCTTCTATTTGTTGTGTTGCATGAACTGGCGCCTCCCCAACCTCTTGTCTCACATGAATCCCAAAACGCGTCCATTGCCTCAACTTCGTGTATATGATGTTCTTTTTTACCTAACCACTGGCCTCAACCTTGAGGTCTGTTGCTCCCTCACTTGTCGTGATAACTAATTTCATTCAAAGACCCTGCTTGTTCCTGGACTAACCATTTCCTTTGTAAACCTTAACCCAGAAAATACCTCTTGTCGTCCAAACCCAGTACCCTCTGTCTGTTGCACTGCTTATACCGACATTTACCAAATCTTTGTGTTTCACATGATCCCTAAAGCATGTTGATTGTTACCAAATTCAGTGTGCATGTTGCTCTTTCTCGATTTAAACCACCGGCCTTGGCCTTGAGGTCTATAACCTTTGATTTCTGTCTTGCTTGTCACTAGTCTACCACCCTTTTGTCAATCCTACCACAGAAAATATCTTTGATCCATTCACCAAGCCCCTTCCATCTTGTTGCATTGTTCATGAATTGATACGTACCAAACCCTTGTATTTCACACGAGTCCCAAAGCATGTCAGTTGCCATCTACTCAAGATGTATGTTGCTCTTTCTTGAATTAAGCCTTTGGTCCGGTCCTTGAGGTCTACAGCTACCCATTCGCCATGATAGCTTTGACTCCTGCTTGGAAAGTCTTGCTCGTCGCTGGTTTAACACAATTTTATCAAGCTTATCACAGAAAATACCTTTGATCCGTTCGCCCTAACCCTTCATGCGTGGTATCTTTCACGAATTGACATATGCCCAGCCTTTTCATTTCACAAAGATCCCAAAGCATGTTGATTGTTGCCAACTCAGTGTGCCGGTTGTTTTCTCTTGTCTTGATACATTGATGTATTCACCAGATCCCATTTTGTTTAATTGGAAAACTTGGTGGCAGATTTTGAAGTCATTTCGCACTTGTTATGACCAGACAGACTCAAGAGGAGGAAATAAATAGTACAAAAGGAAAATAGTAGGAGGACAATGAAAGAGATGGTTCCTAACAAGAAAACTACAAAGTAGAAAGCTATCAGATGTGGATACCACTCTAATGACCTTGACATGCACCTGTAGCCTGTTCCGTTCAGCAAATCCAATTGTTCAGCTCTTTTTGTACCTTTTCGCCGTGAAACTGGGCTTCAATGCTCCGCTTACCCGATCTGATTCGCAATCCTTATTCGACTTGTGGTGCCCGTAGGGTTTTCACCATCAAGCCCTTCTCATTTTGGTTTTCTCTCGTCTCACCGTCGCCTTATGGTGCTCGTGAAGGTTTTCACCAATAAGACTCTCTCATTTTTTATTTCTCTCAACTTTCATTGCCTTGGGGTACCCGTGGGGGTTCTCATCAATGAGACTCTCTCATTCTTCATTTTCTTTGTTCGGATCGGAGTGTTGCCCTTGACATGAATCACCTCTTCTTGCTTGACTCGGCATTTCTTGAAGAATGATCGGAAGGTCTTTCTTTGGACCGTAATGTGGGCTTTTGGATAAGGTTAGAAAGAAAGGGTATCAAAGGCTCAAAACAATCCGATTTGGGTTCAAAATTACAACTTTCGGAATCAGATTTCTCCCAACCACGACTTCTGCCCCTGTTTCCTTCTTGGGGACTTTTGGACTTTTATTTTGGTGTAACTGAACCTCGGAGAGAGGCTGTCTACATACCCTTTCGGGATCAAGTCAAACGTAGTTCAGGTCCTAACACTACTTCGTTGTTGCGATCTTTCCTTTCTTCCACTTTTCTCTTTGTTTTTTCTTTTCATTTCTTTTCTTTTCTCTTTTCTTTTCTTTTTCTTTTCTTATTTTTCTTCCCTTTTCTTTTATTTTCTTTTTCTTCTTCTTTTTTCTTTTTTTTTCTCTTTTTTCTTTTTTTTCTTTCTTTTCTTTTCTCTTCTCTTCTCTTTTTCTTTTCCTTCTTCTTTTCTTTTGGACTATTTTTTTTCTTGTTTCTCCGCTGATTTTCCCTGCTTAGGCTTCCGAGTTTTGCTATTGATTCCGAAAGAGGGGTACAAAAGAAAATAAATGAAGCTCAGAAGGGGTAACAACGGATAAAGTGTTTGGATAGCAGAACAAATGCCTTCATCATTTCAATCTCCAAAACATGCCAAGTAGAAACTACACAATTAAACAAAGTGAGGAAAACATACGTAACATCTTTTGATTGCACCAGAATTAATAACCATATTCACATATTTGCCTCCTATATTTGTAAATTACCCAGCACCATTGGGCAACAAACACGGTACCACGAAAGGCCCCTGTAGACTTGGGGCAAACTTGCCTTTGGCGTCAAACCGATGAGGCATGATGCATATCTGTATGTTCTATCTGCCCCCAGTTTCATACAATTTGGGCTCGAAGTGATCTCAAAATGCCCTTACTTATTTCCCTCGAAAGTCCTTACATCTTCAATATTGTTTCATTGCTTCATTACTAAACTGACTTTTAAAACCAGGCTGAGAATTAGGCTTGCATGTCATGTCACTAGAACCAGCATGAAAAGAATTGTAACAAGAGAGGAGAACTAAACAAAATGACTAGAAATGGCAGGAAACAGAGAATTGCATTAGACAAACGGTGAAAATGTTTGGACCACAAAGCAAGCACACTAGACTAGGGTTATAACCTTTTAACAAACCTAGACAGCACTAAACAAGATATTACAACTAAACAAACAAAGCAAAGTGAAATGATAGAAGAGTTTGAGTCATAAGACAATTTCCGGATTACAACCCTGAAAATAACCCGGACAACAGAAATGACAACAAAATAAACCACCAAAAACTCCATTCCGACTGACCAAGAAATGGAGCGTCTCCCCAATTACCAAGCACGCCATCTTTAGCCACTGAGTTTCACACCAATGTTGCTAGAACCATCACAAGTCGTCATCACGTTGTTCTTAGCAAACTGCTTTTGGGTTCCTTTTGCCAGCTCGTTCTCACGATCAACCTCTGATAGCGCTGAAATCTTAGTAGCATGCGGAGCTCCAAGGATCTCAAAAGATTTCTCATATTCCTTTTCGAAATAAATCATACCCGCCATATGCGTCTCATTGTACACATGAAATGGACTCTGGCTAGTGTTTGCTGTATCTGGACTTTGCACGACAATGTTGCCTGCATCAATAAGCTTCTGAATCGCATTCTTCAGATTCCAACATTTCTCTATGTCGTGCCCCAGGGCATCTGAGAAATATGCGCATCTTTGAGAAGGATCAAACTTCTTCGGAAGAGGGTTCAGCATTTTTATCTGAATCGGCTTCAACATGTCCAATGTCCTTAACCTCTGGAACAGACTTCCATATGACTCTCCCAACAGAGTGAAGGTTTTCTTCTTCCGTAACCTCTCATTCTTGAATGCTGGATTGGGCTGAAAACCTGATCCAGGGTGTTTTTGGTAAGCTCGCGAGGGTAGATAAGTATTTCGTGGAGATGGGTACCGGGAATGTGATGTGCGACTTTGGGATTTCTGTAGAGAGAGGTAGCGTCGGGGAGAGACATCTAGTGTACAAGGATATCCACAGGGACAACGCTGAGGCTGGAAGTGTTGATCAGGAAAACTTATCGGACTGTCTCTTCTATTCCTCTTTCTTCCAACCAAGCTTACTGGGATGTTCTGAATGGCTTTCGAACAACTCACGATTTTGCCTGACTTGATCCCTTCTTATACTAGCTCCCCCAGTTTTAACACATCATTGAAAGGCTTTCCCAGGGCCGGGATCAAATGGCTAAAGTAGGTGGGTCCCTGGGCCTGTAGAAAAAGCTCAACCATTTCTTCTTCACTAATCGGGGGACTGACTCGAGCAGTTTGCTCCCTCCATCTAATCCCAAACTCATTAAAGCTTTCCTCTGGCTTCTTTTCCATCTTAGATATCAAGGAGGGGTCTCGGGTAACACTCGAATTGCATTGAAAGTATCGGACAAAGTCTTGAGCCAAGTCACCCAATGTAAGACACTTATCAACATCTTGACGAGTATGTAAGTCCAAAGCTGTCCCAGCCAAGCTCTCACCAAAGTATGCTATCATCAAATCATCTTTCTCTCCAACGATCCGCATTTCGTTGCAATAGACCCTTAGGTGGGCTACTGGATCTCCACGCCCATCATACAAGTTAAATTTTGGTACTTTGAACCCTGTGGGCAGGCGGGCGTCGTATGGCACAATCAGTTCTTTGCAAGTCATGCTACCCTGGCCTTCCATTCTTCGCTCGTCCCTTAAAGACTGCTCTACGCTTTTCAGCTTCTTGGGTACCCCATCTCGCCCTTCTCTTCCTGTAACCTTTTCATTTCTAGCATGAAGCTCATCCTGTGAGCTCTTTTTGTATGAATCAAGGACCTTGTGAGCACCCTCTGGGGGTGATATTAGGCATTACGAGCTTTGAGTGGGTATTCATTATTTGGGGTAGTGGATATGATAGGAGGGCGATTTTGGGGAGAGGTAACTAGAGGATGAGTGATGGAGCTACTGGGGTGGTTGGGAAAATTGTGATAAGTGGGTGTATCTGGAGAATATGGGGGATCATCTGGCACTATGTAGGGAGTTTGGGTAAGGGTAGCATCTGGAAAAATCGGCGGTGGAGGGGGTGGTGCCTTCCCAGTCATCTAGGCTTGATACATGTCTGCCATATGTTGTCTTAACATCCGCACCTCTTCAACCAACCCATTATCCCATTCAACCAACTGTTGTCAGGCGCCAGTATCAACCAACTCAGTTCTATTGTTGTTTGCCATTGCCTTTTGTCCTTGTGTTGTAAAGAAGAGTTACCACTTTAAAACCACAAACCAACCATCTCTCTAGAATAACATGACAAACTAAAACCATCATGTTAGCGTTAGGGCATTTAACATATTGGTACCCCCACATTTGGGGAGTGAATGCACCTAAGCAGTTAATAGTTCCTATTATGCTTTTGATCGGTCGCATGCGTCATCCCGGCCTTTTCCTTATTTCCAATTGCAAACTTTCTCTTTCTTTGTTTTCTCTTTTTTCTTCTTTTCACTTTTGCCTTTGTCTTCTCTTGCTCCTATTCTCTCCCTTGCTTGTTTTTCCGCTCTTTTCTTTTCTTTTTGCCTTTTCATTGATTTTCCTCTCTTTTCTTTCCTTTTTTTTCATTTTTTTCTTTTGGTTATGGTCGAATCCTATGGAGATTGCCTACGTATCATGACCCTGCATGAATCAGACTAAGCGTAGTTCTTGCAAACTTAATGCAAAAATAAAGAGATAATTTTTTGGGATTTTTTCAAATCTTCATTAATAAACGCCGATTACAAGTGATACTAGACTATTTGTTTTTCTAAAAGGGAAAAATTACAAAACAGACTTAAAAACAAAATACAGACTCGATGACTAGGAATACATCAAAGCTTCAAATCCTGGGGTCCACGGGGCATCACTCGGCATCGCCATGGGCCTGCGCAAGACTGAGAAGGTTTCAATGTCAACTGTAGGCTATTTAAAGAAAACTGGCCATGTAATGACTTATTTTGACTAAAAAAAGAAAAGTGGCTATTTTTCAAAAATATTTATTCTAAGAAAACAAAGACTCGGCTTTGCAAATACGGCCTTTCAGCACTTCCGAAAGGAAGATTTTAAGGTTGTGCCCGCAAACCATTTTAAAATGACTCAGGGTGGCTATTCTTGCAAAAATAACCTTCCGGCGCTCTTTTGGGGATATTCGGCTTATTTTTAACAAGAATGGCGTCACCCGACTTATTTTAACAAAAATTTAAAATTTTGATATTACTTGGCTATTTTTGAAAATGGGTGGTTGGACCCGATGAGGGTTGCCTACGTATCTCACATCCGGTGAGAATCAAACCAGCGTAGTTCGGGCAGACTTGCCAAAATTAGAGCTACTTTGAATAATTTTCTTTCTATTTTTCAAGCATTTCGGTGCTATTTGGTTATTGGTTTTTTTCCAGACAAATGGTTACCCTCACTTAACACTGCTATTTTTACAATTTTTCACTCATTATATACAAGTCGGTCAACATGCAAAGCCGAGCAAATAAATGCACAAGTAGCACGTAAGATGCATCAGGATGGTCATTTCAATTCTGGTCACATGTCCTAGACGGACCCAACCCCTGTGTTGAGTCCCCTAAGTCAAATGCACATGATGAAAATAAGCGTCCTACTAGAGATCCGGTATGAGTTTATTGTTCTTCTAGGTTTAAACCTTAGGTTTATTGGCCTAGACCTGGCTTACCCGAGCGGATAACTCGGGCCGAGGGGGAGGCAGCATACCGGGGATACAGAAGCTCCGCCGGCTTAGCAACTTACCCAAAACTCATTCTAAATTGGGAAAGACTCTAAATAGAAGAGAAGCTACACGAAGTGCACCTTTCTCCATGATGTAGAAGACTCAAAAAGAGGAAGGGATTCGCGACAGTTTATATACAATTCAACAAATATCAAAGCGGTAGAACATTTAACACATATAGCATGGAACATGTAACAAAATCATATAAAGCCAAATATAACAATTTAATTGAGCTCGAATTCTTGAACCCTAAACCGAAATTTTGGGTTCTTGTCTCCAGCAGAGTCGCCAGAGCTGTCACACCTCCCTTTTCGCTACTACACCCCGTGAAGAGTATAATAAAAGGAGTTTTTTCAATTAAAGGACAATCGAAATGGGATTCGTTTATTATGAGATTCAGAGTCGCCACTTGGGATATTTATGGTGTCCCAAGTCACCGGTTTGAATCCCAAATCGAGGAAATGGTTTGACTCTGTATTACAGTCGCGAACCAGAAATCCGAGTAAGGAATTCTGTTAACCCGGGAGAAGGGGTTAGGCACTCCCGAGTTCCGTGGTTCTAGCACGGTCGCTCAAATGCTATATTTGGCTAAAATCTGAGTTTTATACATGTTAAAACCTATAGTGCAATTTTGAAATTATTTACCGCTTTTAGTCAATTTTTAAGAAAGTGAACGTCGTTTAAGAATGTGTTTTCGGATCACGTCACATGAAATGCACCTGGATCCTCGACACATTCTTATTCAACGTTTTAGTATTTGGATTTGGGTTGCAATAAATACACACCCGTATTTAAGAAGGTAAAATTATTTAAAACGCGCCTAAAGCAACTAACGTGTTATTAACTTCACGGGAGGCCGTGAAAATTTGCTAAACGGCACGTCCCGAATTCTAAGTATTTTAATATAAACATTTAAAGAGGGCCCCGCAATTTATGCATTTTTATTCGGCGGGGCTCACCTCATTTAATATTTAAAGGTTATCCTAGAGCAAACTATAATGTTCTATTGAATTTGTCTCTAAAAGCCCTAGTTAATTAATATTATCCATTGCTATTATTTAAAGTGAACAAGGATTTTTGGGCTTCAAGTTCAAGTCCACATTTGAACAAGAGACGCACCTCTTAGTTCAAGTGTGCTACTTAACGAGAAAGCCCGAAAACTATATTGCCACATTAACCTCATCTTTAATATTCATTTAGGCCCAAATTTGACCTTGGCCCGGTACAGTAACATTGAGGTCTGTCATTTTGTTGAGCTCTGGGCCTCAACATAGGCCCAATCAGTGAGGTAGGGATAGTTCGATGAAGATGACAACGAAAAAGAAAAATTCAAATTTGTTTGGTCCAATAGTTGTTCGATTAATCTCTCTAATTTTACATCTGATTTGCATTAATCAATCTCCTACAGATATTTGAAGAGAGCAGATAATTGAACGAATGTGTGAAACATTGACTACTATGATTGACACTCAAATTGCACTCAAATCCACTCATTTTGGTGCTTGTTTAACTCAAATAGAAATAGTAACTGGATTAAATGAAATGCCTCATGGCTAACAACAAATTTGACCCCTGAAGCAATCTAAATTCGGACCTTGACTTAATTTAATCAACTCGCCGAATTATGATTATTACACTTAATACTTATACAAGTTCAACCTGTTTCAATATAGCTAGGATCTACTGCCTATCAAACGTTAAATGACCTTGAATTATTCTAAAGTTATACTAAATAGTTGTAGTAATACGACTAAGATAGAAAACCATTTATACAGTCCAATTATAACAGTCCAGTTCCAATTTGCCAAATTCTAAATATTGCTACTACACGACCTAACATGAAAGCTAATATATACATAAGCAAAACAACATAAAAATCTATGGACAAACAGGCATTTCGAGCCCTTAAGTCAGCCTATTATTTCCAATCAGAATTGCAGCTACAAATTGTCTTAGCTCTTAAGCCATGGAAGATCAAGTAGGTACCTGGAATTGAGCAAAGTAAAGGAAATACGGTCAGCAACAGTTTCAGCAGATCACAGCAATGGGATCAGCAATAACACAGCTTATACAAGGCCAATATTAAACCCAAATTGCACCATAATACTCAGGAAGAAGTAACAGAACACCTTCAACAATCAAAAACACCCAGCAACAACTCAAATAAATCCCAAACACCTTCAAATGCTTTAAACCTTTGAGTACAGAACATAAACAGAGAAATCCGAGCTAATTCTGATCCTAAATGAGCTAACCAATTGAATTAAGAGCTGAAATTTGAAAAATGATCTAAGGAAGATCAGTCTAACATTTTTTTTTTTGTATTTTCTATGGCTTTTGTGTATTTTTTTAGGAGATTTTCTAAGATGAGAAAGAGAATTTCAGATCTAGTGTTTGAATCTGAAATTCAAATTTAGCTTCTGGAAACTAAGATTATTTTGGGGGGAATTTTTGGGCTCCCAACTTGTTTCCTAAGGCAGAATACACTGCCTTTTATAGGCAAAAGTGAGGGGCAGCCCTCAGATTTTTAGTTTTAGCTTTTAGTCCCTCAATTATTAACTTGTTGGTCAAGTTAGACCCATTATTTACTTTTAAACCCCTTACTAGAAGCTTCCGAAGGTTTCAGGTTTAGTTATTAAAATATTCCCTTAGGCTGAAGCCCTGAATTACCCTTGATTAAATCCAAAATTACCAAACCTATGTTTACTAACCATAAGTCCCTTTTACCTAGTTAGAATCTGACTATAGTTAAACTAACTACTCTAATTTCAATTACAACCAAACACTACTAATTAAAAAGATTTAATAATTGAACTAATTAATCAAATAGCTTCCAATTAACACTAAACACTAAACTAGATTTAAGCCAGGATCAGATTAATCTCAAACACAAAACTTAAAAGAACAAAATTGCTTCAAATCTTCAAACTCACACTCAAACCAAATCAGATCGAAGCAAATTCAATAATCAGAAAAAAACTCAAATTGAAATCCTAGAGTTGGTATGAATTACCCCATCAAATCCACAGAACAGGGATAACAAATTAAAATAACACTGCATCAATTAACATGAATAAACTGAAACCCTACTGACGAACAATCAATAAAGAACTTAAACTAAACTTAGAGCATTTGAATAAAATCCTACTCTTAAGCTAATGACAATTTTGAAAAACAATTTCATGTTATCAACTATTCATGGAGCAAGAACAACACGAGAAAAGAAGAAAACAGAAACAAAATTGGAACAAACTCACTGATGGTGACTCTACGGTTCTGCCGGCCTATCACCTCAAAAATCAACCAACTCCGACGAGATTCGAATGCTTCTAATGACGAATTCGCCATGAGGGAAGGAAGGGGGTCGTATTGTATGAATTTGAGGTCGTTTGGACAAACTTGCATTTTGGTCCGAATTTACGATCCAAGATTCGAGAAGTTTGGTTATGATTTGAGTGAAACTAAGGCCGGATTTAAGATGAGGCGGAGGAGGAGATCCTATGGTGTGATTTTTGGGGAGATTTGGAGAATCGCCGCCGGCGAAGGCGATTTCCGGCAGGCGGCGAGGGGTGGGAGACGGCGGAGACGTGGTGGACTGATGGTGGGCGGCGGTGGGAGACGAAGAGGTGACGGGGGTACGAGGATTGAGGGGTTTGTCTTTAGGGTTTAAAGACATCTTTATGTAAAATTTTGCATCTATTTGGAGCCGCTCGATCAACGAAGATGGATGGCTTGGATCTATTGACGCCAAACAACGTCGTTTCGTCCTGGGGGGGGAGGCCGGGTTTGGGCGTGGATTGGGCTGATTGGGGCGGGGTTTTGAAGGTTTTGACTTGGGCTTTTGGGAATTTTGGCCTGGGTTGCACGAGATTGGCCCAAACATTTGCCAACCCTTGCTTTTTTTTTAATTTCATTTTCTTTTATTTGTTTTCTTCTTTTCTTTTTGTACTTTATTTATTTATTTTTCTGAAATTTTTGATTTTATTAAATGTAAGCTTAAAAATAAAAGACCCAAATTGATGCTAATTAAAATTCCAAAATTAATTAATTTCTAATTTAAAAGCAAACTTAAGACAAATTCTAAAAATTAAAAGTAGAAATACAAAGAACCATTTTTGTTATTTTCTTTATTTGTTTATAATATTAATCACTAATTAATCCTAAAATATAAAATTAACCCTACATGCAAATGCTAGGTATTTTTGTATTTTTCATGAATTAAGCAACAATAAATGTGCACAAACAAATGCAAACAATTAACAAAAAATGCCACAAAAATCCATAAAATTGCAAATAATGAAAAGAAGTTATTTTGTTTTGAATTTATGGGAGTAATTCATATAGGGCAAAAATCACGTGCTCACAACCGTATCTTTGATGACTGACTGCCAAGTACGAATCATCAAATTGTCGAGCATTGATCTGCTCCAATAGTAAAGATTGGGCAACAACACATGCAAAAACTCTGTTGGGCTCTGAAATGTCCAACCTCACAAGTCTGTTAGCCAAGGACTGAATGTCTAAATATAATGGCCTCTCCTCTGCTGAAATGAATGCCAAGCTACCCATACTCTCGGCTTTCCTGCTTAAGGCATCAGCGACCATATTTGCCTTGCCCGGATGATAAAGAATGGTGATGTCATAATCCTTTAGCAACTGAAGTCATCTACATTGCCTCAAATTAAGATCCCTTTGCTTGAACAAGTGTTGTAAGCTGTGATGATCAATGTAAACCTTACATGACACCCCATAAAGATAATGCCTCCAAATCTTAAGAGCATGAACAATCACAGCTAAGTCTAGGTCGTGCACAGGGTAATTTTTCTCATGAATCTTCACCTGACGCGATACATATGCAATAACTTGACCCTTCTGTATCAATACACAACCCAAGCCAAAACGTGAAGCATCATAATACACCGTATACATCTCCAAACCGGAAGGCAATACTAAAACCAGTGTTGTAATCAAAGTTGTCTTAAGCTTTTGAAAGCTCGCCTCACAATCATCGGACCAATGGAACGGAGCATCCTTTTGGGTCAATCTAGTTAGAGGTGCTGCAATGGATGAAAAACCCTGCACAAACCGATGATAATAACCTGGTAACCCCAGGAAACTCCTGATCTCAGTCACCAAAGTGGGGCGAGGACAACTCTGAACAACCTCAATCTTCTTGAGATCCACCTTAATACCCTCACCTGATACAACATGCCCTAAGAATGCCACAAACTCTAGCCAAAACTCACACTTGGAGAACTTAGCATACAACTTCTGTTCCCTCAAGGTATGAAGCACCACTCCCAAATGATGCTCATGCCCCCAAGCTACGTGAGTAGATAAGAATTTCATCAATAAAGACAACGATGAACGAATCAATATAAGGCCTAAACACCTTGTTTATCAAATCCATAAATGCCGCCCGGGGCGTTAGTCAAGCCGAAGAACATCACCAGAAACTCATAATGGCCATAACTAGCATGGAAAGCAATCTTTGGGACATCTGAGTCCCGAATCTTCAACTGATGATACTCCGATCTCAAGTTGATCTTAGAGAACACCCTACACCCTGCGCAACTGGTCAAACAAATCATCAATGCATGGTAACGGGTACTTGTTCTTGATGGTGAATTTGTTCAACTAGCGGTGATCAATGCACATACATATAGTTCCATCTTTCTTCTTCACAAATAACACTGGTGCACCCCAAGGTGACACACTTGGTCTCACAAACCCCTTTGCTAACAACTCCTCAAGTTGCTCCTTCAACTCTTTTGGAGCCATGCGGTACATTGAGAATATAGGTTGGGTACCTGGAGCCAAGTCAATAAGAAAATCAATATCACGATCTGGTGGCATGCTTGGAAGGTCAGAAGGAAACACGCCAACAAATTCCCGGACTACTAGCACTGAATAGGGCTGTTCATTTAAATCGGATATCCGAAATCAGAACCGATCCATTTAATTTTGGGTTTTGAATTTCAGATTGGATGCGATTTTGGATTTCAAACTGGATTCAGATTGGTATATTTTACTTCGATCCGATTCGAAATTCGAAATTATTAGGCAATGTATAAATACTACACTTTAATTTCGGATAGTCAGTACATCCTTTACATCTTCCTCCAAGTTATTACCTTTACAATTGCTAGATTTAGCTATATTGGTACCATAGTACTCTCATAATTGCATAAACATGAATTTTTCTTAATGTATTACCTCTTTTACAAAGAAAATATACTTATTAGTTTGCAGTTTTGAGGCATAATAATATGATCCGAAATTCGATCCGATCTAAACTTTAAAATTTGATCTGATCCGATATAATTCAGATCAGATTTGGATTGTTTTTTCTAGAATCCGAAATCCGAAATCCGAATCCAGAATTTTCTAAATCCGATCTGTGCACAGGCCTTGCACTGAATCAATCTTCGGAGACTCTGCGGTAATGTCCCGAACATAAGCTAGATAAGCCAAACAACCCTTTCAACCATATATCAAGCCTTTAGAAAAAAGATGACCCGACTCGCTGTACTAATGGAGGAAGCCTTTCCACTCCAATATCGGCAACTCTGGCATCGCTAAAGTAACAGTCTTGGCATGGCAATCAACAATGATGTGATATGGGGATAACCAATTCATGCTCAGGATGACCTCAAAGTCTGTCATATAAGGCAATAGAAGTTCTACTCTCATCTTGTAACCACAGAATGTGACCATACAAGACCGATAGTTCATCCGATGGACAACTATAGAATCTCCCACATGAGTGGACACATAAACATGAGTACCCAAGGACTCACGAGGAATATCCAGGAAACGAGCAAACAAAAAGGATACATATGAATAGGTAGATCCTGGATAAAATAACACCGAAGCATCACTACCACAAACAGAAATAATACATATGATCACGGTATCTGAGGCCAATGCATCTGGCATGGTTGGAAAAGTATAGAATCTGGCTGGAGCACCGACTGGCTGGCCTCCGCCTGACTGAACAGTAGCTGGCTGACCTCCCCCTGCCTGGCTTCCATCTCTAGGACAAACCCTACCAGCCTGCCCTCCAGCTCTGTGCGACCGTACAGTCGGTGATGTAATCATGGACTATTGACCCTGCTGCACTGCCTTGCCCCGAAGCCTGGGGCAGAATCTCCTCATGTGAGTAAGATCTGCGCACTCGAAACAGCCCCTCGGTGTGATGATCTGTTGCCTTGATGTCTGACCCTGATGGCTGGTAGACCCACTGGAAGAAGCCTGAATAGCCGGTAGACGGTATGAACTCTCCAGCAAGGCACTAAAATAGGAGCTGGAAGAACCCTGGTAGCCTGAGTACCTACTGGAAGAAACACAGATGACTGGTGGGCGGTAAGAACTCTCTGGTATGACACTAAAATAGGGTTGCGTCGGAGCACCCCGAGGAGGTGGTAGTGCTACATATGTGAGCCTTCTAGGCTCACCCCTCTCAAACTGAACTCTGCCCCTAGCTGGGACACCTCTAAACCCTCTAGAGAAATGGGTCCTCTTGTCCTGCTGCATGTGATATCTATCTCTTTGACGATAGCCCTCAATCCTCCAAGCAATCTCTAATACCAACTAATAAAAAGTCCCAATCTCAACCTCTCGGGCCATATTGGCCCTAATACTGGAGTGCAACCCCGTAACAAACCTCAGTACACTCTCTGTGTCAGTAGGAAGTATCATAAGTGCATGGGGAGACAACTCAGAAAACCTTGCCTCATAATCAGTTACTGACATCTGACCCTGCTCAAATTGCTCAACTGGTACCATAATTTTTCCCTCTTGGAGGGTGGAATTCACCTATCCAAGAAAAGTTATGTGAACTGGCCCGAAGTCTTGGGAGGAGAAACTGCTGGCCTGCCAAGAAGATAAGACTGCTACCATCTACGGACCCTACCCTCCACCTAAAAAGTAGTGAAGTCCACCCCATAAGATTCCAATATCCTCATGTTGTGTGGTCTGTCCCTACACCTATCAATGAATTACTGGTCATCCTCGTGACGCTCGCCTCCGAAGACAAGAGGATGTAGCCTTGTCCATCTATCCAATAACTTTCGCGACTCGCCGTCCGCAGCTGGTCTAGGCTTAGGTAAAACTACTGCAACTAGATGGGCCTCATCCGTGGGTAGTGCACCCGGAGTCTGATACACTCCCAAAAGCCTGAGAAGTTGGGGTCTGTGCTCTCTCTCCCACCTGGGATGTGGCTAGGTCTGCTAGAAATAAACCGACTTGGGTCATAGAACCCATGAACCGCAGCATACAGCCCATGACCTCCTAAAATCTCGATGCTTTCATGAAATATACCGAGGCAGGCTCTACTACGGGTACCTCTCGCTACTCCTCAATGATGAAATCCTATATTGGATTCGCTGGCGGTGCAACTGGGGCAACTCTAGGACGTCCTCGTCCCCTACCTTGGGTCGTTGCCCTCCCCTGGCCTTTATCTCGACCTCTAACAATGGGGGGAGGAGAAGCTTATCCTGGGTCCGTAACGTCTGATGCACGCATTCTCACCATTTGTGAGAGAATAAGAGAGAAAACTTAGTATACTATCAACTGCACGATAGAAGGTGAATAACGAGTAGTTTCCTAACACCCCATAGCCTCTCAAAGATAAGTAAAGATATCCCCGTATCGATACGCAAAACTCTATTAGGTCTGCCCATAACTTGTGAGACCTACATAAACCTAGTGCTATGATACCATGTTGTCACGACCCAATTCCAGCATATGCCGTGATGGCACCCAACACAGTTGTTAGACAAGCCAACACCTATCAACTAGTGGTTTCCTGTTTAGATAAATTATTAAATAGTAACATTTCCTTATTTGTTAAAATGATATAGAAATTTGCAGATGTAATACAAATAAGCGAAAGCAACAAGCACTAATCAGAATCATATAACCAAACCCAAAATCATAAGTCTACTAGTGAGTGTGCCAAGACCTGGTGTCACAAGTGTGTGGGCAATCTAGTAGAATATACAAAAGAATACTGCTAGCCTACTGTCTGAGAGGAAATAGACAAAAAAGTGAAACATAAGGAAGACTCCAGCTGCTGCAGAACGGCTCGGAAGGCAGCTTACCGTGAAGTCTCGAAGCGGGGATCAGCTACGCGTGCCGGACAGATAACTAAATGCACCTACCTCAGGTCCTGTACAATTAAGTACAAAAGTATAGTATGAGTACATAAACAACATGTACCCAGTAAGTATCCAGCCTAATCTCAAAGAAGTAATAATGAGGGGTCGACTTAGACACTTACTATGGGATAACAATAATATAATTAAAGATCTAGGCTAAGCATGGATATCATGAATAATACTGAAAGCTCAATAACAGAAAGTGACAAATTCTTCTTTCACAAATAAGATTTCAACTTTAGTCATATCATTCAACAGCTTACATTTCAAGGCATTTAAGCAGTATAAATTATGGAGAGTTCCAAATAATTATCATGCGCAAATTATCCCAAGGTTGTACGGCCCGGTCTGATATAATTTAAATTGTGCAATATCGGAGGATCGAACGATGCGAACCATATATGCATCTATTTACTACCGAGGCGCTCGACTCGATCCACAAATAGCAATTATTTTTAAAAAAGCACAAATTTTACATTTATAGTCAAGAACTCCATTAAATCTTCATATAAGTGAATTTAACCTCTTACACTTCTTTTAAGAAATTTTTGATTTGACTCAAGTAATTAAATTAGCAACTAAGGGCGCAAACATTTCAAATAAAGTATGATATGGGTCATAAACTACCCAAAAAATAGCATATTAGTAGCTACATACAGACTCTCATCACCTCGTACATACATAGCCCCCACAAATAGGTACACGCATTTGTTTAGTTCACCTATGGGGCTAATTCTCTCTTACAAAGTTAGAAAGGAGACTTACCTCATCTCAAAGCCTACTTCCCAATTCAAGAATGCGCTCAAACCTCCAAATTTGATGCCAAATGACTTGAAACTAATCAAACACTACATAAACTAATCAATTTATGCTCAAAAGTTCACATTCCACTATTGAAGTGCTTACCTAACCCAAATTGCAAGATTCCTAAAATTTACCCTGGTACCCACATGCTCGGATTCCGAAAATTTTTGAAGAAAGTTGTTACCCATAACCTTAGGAACATAAATATGTGACTTTTACTAAATTTTATAATCAATTTTGTGGTCAAATCTCATTTTTATATATAAAAAAACTTAGGTTTTCCTCTAAACCCTTGATTTCACTAATTTTTACATACTAATATACCCATAATCTAAGTATCTAACTCACATTTTATAGGAACTACTTACCTCCAAAAGCTAGGTTGAAATCCCCTCCTTAAAAGCTCTCCAACCGCTCAAGTGTGGAAGAAAATGAGTCAAAAACGCCTAAGTCGGGGACAAATGAGGGTTCTGCCTTTTGCGATTTTCGCACCTACGGAGGGACTTTCGCTTCTGTGTGACCGCTTCTACGGTCAAAAAGTCCGCTTTTGCGGAGGATCCTAAGGCTGGCTGGTTTCTCTTCTGCGGGCGGGGTCCCGCCTCAGCAACTAAAAGGCCGTTTTTGTGATCTCTACCAACGCATATGCGCTTTCGCAGGTGCAGTTCCTCTTCCGTATCTGCGATGACTGGGCAGCCCACGTTGGGCGCTTCTGCAACTTTTGGCTCACTTCTACGGGCACGCACCTATGACTGGCCAAGCGCATGTGCGATTATGATAGCAGCTGGAGCTTTAACTCTTGCTCCAAATTTCCAATTTGATCTGAGCCTCGTCTGATTGATGCTCGGGGCCCCGTCCGAACGTACCAACAAGTTTGGAATCATAAAACGGACTCGCTTGAACTCTCAGAATGCTCGAAACAACATTAAAACTAAGAATCATACCATAAAACCAATTGAATTTAATTTATGATCAAGTTCTTCAATTTACTTCCAATGCGCCGAAACGTACTTACGCTGCTCGGAATGACACCAAATTTTGCGTGTAAGTCTTAAATGATAGTATAGAAATTCCCGGTCTCGAAATTCTGTTTGGACCTCGATATCACCAAAATCTGTTCCAAACTAAATTTAAAGAACTTTCAAAACCTTCAAGAACTAACTTTCACTATTAGGCGCTGAAACGCTTCCGGGTCGTCCAAAACCCAATCTGAACATACGTCCAAGTCCAAAATCACCATACGAACCTAATGGAACCATCAAATCCCGATTCCGAGGACTTTTACTCAAAATATTGATCGAAGTCAAACTTGGCCTTTTAGCCATCCTTAAGGAAACCAAGTAAACCCAAACATTTCCAAATTCTGAACTACTCATCCTCGCAAGCCATTAATCAGTAAAAACAAGTACGGAAAGTCTTATTTAGGGGAATAAAGTTTTCGAAAGAAAAATGACCGGTCAGATCGTTACACACTTAGCCTCATCTGTTTGTAATTAATAGACTTAATCATTCAGATCTCATATATTAAGTGCGTTTGGTTTTAAAAAAGTCTAAACCTTAATCATTAATTGTGTTTGTTTTTTACTTTACAATCACTTAATGAGTCTATAAGATTAAGATCTATAACAAAGATTTAATTTCATTAAGATTCTATCCACATTCATTACTAACTGCTGCCACCTCCTACCATTATCAAGTACCACTACCGCCGTGCCCAACCACTACCACCACCATCATCTTCAACCACAACCTCCACTACTACCACCAGTCACCACCCCCACCACCATCATTTCCAATCACAGCCACATACTCACCCACCTCAACTACCACAACAACCACCCCATCATCATCAACAACCATAATCGGGACCATCCATCATTATAAACTACCACCACCACCATCATCTTCCTCAATCACAACTACTATCACCACCCACCATTATCAACTATCACCATCCTTAACCATAATCGTCATCTTACCAATCACCACTAGCTACTACCTAGAACTATCACCGTTAACCAAAACCACCATCGACCACCGCCTTTAATTGACATCACAAGCACCTCTGTTAGCCATTACCACCACCAACTACCATATTTTAAAAGAAATATATTTTATTAATAAAATACTAGATTAGTTATTTGAATTTTATATTAATTAAATTTTCACTAAAGATTATTTTTGTTCATTCAAATGTTAAAAAAACAAACAATCTTATTATCATATATCTTAATACACATCTTAATATTCTGATATGTATTCAGATTCAGATATCTTAATCTTAATACACATCTTGATATTCAAATATGTATTTATATTCACACGTCTTAATCTTAAGAAAAACAAATACCGTCTAGTCCTGTAATTTAAATTAGCGGCTCAAAAATTTTGGAGCACAAAAATTCAGGATAGTTAGTCTCCAAGTTTGATTGAATTGATTAATCTTTAAATATATTAGAAATTATAAAAGTGATCATTGTTTCACTTTTTAGAAACGTGGCCAACAGGCTATTAGTCTCCCACGCACCCACACATTTGGTCAAGGTCCAGGGACCAGTGCATCAAGCTTACACCCAAGTGGCCAAAAGTCGATCTAACACTCCCCACTTGTTAGCGCTCTCCTCTCCTCTACCTTCGAAAATTATCACTTCTCTATAATATATTCTGTACCACTGAGAATCGCTGTTGATTACTTCACCGGCGGTGGCTTCACATGGAAGATCATGCCTTCAATTTCTTCTAGTGTGCGCCGTCCTTGTTGCTTATCGTGCTCCTCTTGCCTCGCCTCCTGACCTCCTACAGCCCGTCGCTACTTCTGCTGCCGGAAATTTCATCAGTTTTGATAAGATCAACAGCTCTGAACCGGTGTTTGACGGTAAAATTATGTCAAAAGCTCGTGTTTACACTGATGTCAATGTGCTTCGCCCGAGGGAATATTGGGATTATGAAGCCCTTACTGTTCAATGGGGGTAATTTTTCCACTTCTTTTATTTATCTCTAATCACCTATTAATTGATGATCTAAATTATGTAATTTATTTGTTTTTCATTATAGGGATAAATGTTTTAAGTGTTATATTGAGAACCTTAATTTCAAATAACTTTTGTCTTAAAAGACAATTATTTCAAGCTCTGTTCCAAATTCCAATTTGTGTGATGGTCTCTCACTGGGTCCCAATTTAAGTGATGATGTTTGAGTGGGAACCAGCCTATTTGACTGTGTCCCAATTTATATGTTGATGTTTGATTGGTGTTAATGGAGTTTTAAAAAGAAATGAACGACTTTAAAACTTGTAGTCTAAAATAAATCATTAGATATTTGTTTAGCTTGCAAATTATCTTATTAAGAGTAAAATGAGAAGTTTAAAGTTTTTTTTAAAAATATAGTTAGGTATCATTCTTTTTGGGACAGACTAAAAAGGCTTACATTGGGACGGAGAGTATTTATTTACCTATTTTTTGTTAAAGGGATAGGTCCTTTAAGTGTCAGATTTGAGAAACCTTAATTTTATAGAACTTCTGTCTAAAAAAACAATTATCTAGTATCGAGAATGGAATTCATGTAGACCTGACTAGTGCGGCTTGAGGTATAGTTGATTGATTGGCTGGTTGCTGAAGGAAATTAGTGGGTGTTTTAGTATGGATGTTGGTTTGGCTGATAAACTCCTAATCTTGAATGACAAAAGCAGAAGAAAGCCTTTTTTCCCAACATTTTGGGGAAATCATTAATGTTTTCTGGTTGATTTGAGATGTTTGCAAGGAGGCAAGTTTCAATCTTTTGCATAGGTTCGCTGTCCTGAATATTCTTTTCTTTGTTAGGTTAAAGCCTATGGCTTCAGGGTTGGGCTCCAAAACTCAAAAGTTTTCATTTCTAACATGTTGAAACGTTTAAAATTAGCTGGGAACAGATATATTGCAAATATTATGCATGTATGCTAAATTTCATTTCATTTGTGGAGGCTGGTGCCTGGCTACTGTCTCTTCGCACGAATCGTTGTGCCAGTTGTATCTAGAAGTAAATCATTTTGTGTACTCTATATTAAGACGAGAAATTGGAGGACGCTATTACAAGAGAAATTGGAGGACGCTATTAAGACCTTGTCTTACTAAAATGTAAGCATAATCCAGGTCCTGCTCAACTACTTGTTAAGTTATTATATGTACAAATGGTTAAAAACATTTCATTTGGCATTAAGTCATTGGTGATTTACTTACTTGAGTACAGAACAATTCAAAAGAGACTATAAAACGTTGTCTTGCTAAATTGAGAGCATCACAACAACAACAAAAAACATAGTAGTTCCCACAAGTGGGGTATGGGGAGGGTAGATAGTACGAGACCTTACCCTTACAGTGAATGTAGAGAGGCTATTTCCGGTAGATCCTCGGCTCGAAGAAAAATGAGAAAAAAGAAATAGCAACAAGCTAAATTGAGAGCATGTTTATTGTAAGTCTAAGTCCTCTGTTTCAGGGATCACATCAGCAGGCCTCCTATGTCAATTAATCTAGCCTCCTAAAATGGTATTAGGATGATAGTACAATTAATTTCATTAGATTTTGTTTCAGTTCACAATCCTCACTTTGACTAGTTCAACTTTAATGCAACCACTGATGCTGTAATATTCTCATCAATGTTCCTCATGTTTTATTATTCCAGTGATCAGGATGATTATGAGGTTGTTAGGAAAGTTGGAAGAGGAAAATATAGTGAAGTTTTTGAAGGTATAAATGTTAACAGCAATGAAAAGTGCATAATCAAGATCCTGAAACCTGTTAAGAAGAAAAAGGTATGAATTTTTTGTATTTACAACTTATGTTACTGGTATATTGCATGTAACTAATGGCTTCTTTGTGTTTTCATTATCTTCTTTAAAATTCTGCTTCACAAAGAAAAAGAAAATTAATCCTTTTGAATAAAAAAAATTCCCTTCTCCAAAGAAAAAGGAAACTAATTGTTATTCTAGAAAAAAGAATTCCTGTAAAATTAGTCATTTCCTATAGTGTATAAAGTTCCTGCCATCTTATGAACTGCATAGTAAATCTGCTGACTTAACATTTGTGGAAAATCATCTATGTTAACAGCCTCATAGAAAAAGTTGTATCTGTCTCATGAAACTAGTCTACGGTCATCTATCAAATATCTATTCATATGTGTTGATTTAGAGTCATGGCATATCTGATAAGTAGTCAAGTAGGTAGCTTTGTTCGTGTGTACCTCTGTAAAGAGTACATCAGTTTCATTCATAGGAAATGTCTGTACAAATTGGTTACTTCCGTCATGTGGAATATCTAAAATATAGGTCCATTTTTACATGCGCTATATATATATATATATATACATATTCTCTCTTCTTTCCTCTCTAATTCTGTACTTCTGCTACCTAATGATTTAGTTGGAATAAGACATGCTTTTGAATTGTTATTTGATGGTGTTATGTAGATCAAGAGAGAGATAAAAATCTTGCAGAACCTCTGTGGCGGACCAAACATTGTCAAACTCCTTGATATTGTCAGAGATCAGCACTCAAAAACTCCAAGCCTAATTTTTGAGTATGTGAACAGTACAGATTTCAAAGTACTGTACCCAACATTAACAGATTATGACATCCGGTACTACATATATGAGCTTCTCAAGGTAAAAGGATATATCTTTTAGATCATTCCTATAAAAAAAGGTTTTAACCTTTGATTGCAGCCACTTTTGCTTCCCACTCCCTTGTCCGTGTCATCTCTGTTTCCTTTTTTCTTTCATGTGACTGAAAATATTAGTTTTATGTATGTCTTATTATCTAGCCAAAAGTTTGTTTCTTCCGTAAATTTCTTTCTATGTTGGCTGTTTGCTGTTTAGTTTGCACGAGGAAGAGGATCTTGGGAGTCCCTTCCAATTTTTATATGCTGAATCACTCTCTCTAATGAGAGATAAGGTTTTGGAAGCACTTGAATGTTGAGTAGATAAATTCTCATTTTCTTTTGATTGAATCTGTGGAGTAAAATCCTCAGCATTCATGTCTTAACACAGTTACCGGAGATTATGTAATCAAATTCTTTTCCAAAATTAAAGTTGAATTCTTTTCACATGATTATTTTCACTAATTCATCGAAAAGGAATAAGAATCTCTAGACAAAGAGTTATGCAACCTGAAATTTCTTGAGAACATGCTTTTCCTCGGTAAATTTTTTAATTTTAGTAGCTTCTCATATGCACTCCAATCTTCTAATTGATGAAAGAATCCGGAGTAATATTGTACTGTATTATCAACATTAGCTTTTTAAATTTTATTTTCCTACTTTATTTTATGATGGGTCCATTGGTTCAAGTTACGTTTTACATGTGGTTGTTTAGAATTGCGGATTAGTAACTTCGCTAGAACAACCCTTGTTTGAAATACTTTGGCTGTTCGTTTGCAGCTAAGTTGCTCCGACATAGCAGTTTAGGTGCCGCACCCGTGTCAATACGACTCTAGTATGGGTGTGGGTATGAGATTCGTACTGGATGTGGTCAAACAATTTTGGGTACTTAGACCGACAGATTAGAGACGAGATACAATTTGATTCCCAAAATCAGAACTATAAATAGGGTAACTTTGAAGGAAATAGCATACCTTGTCCAGGAAATCAATCCTTTACCGGCGCTTTACTTATCTACAACTTGAGAATAAAAAAGAAATCATTCTTTACAAGTTATACATAAGTATTCCACAAAATTTCTCATAATTTAGAGATATTTTTATATTTTTCTTTTCTTGAATTATTTTAGTAGGACTATGATCCGTATCCCCAAATCTTATAATTTACATCTCGAAGGATCAGGCCGCTAAATCTGCACCTATACTGGACACCCTTACCCGTGTTCGAGCAACTTAGGTTTGTAGATTATTTTAGGCATATGGAATAGACATACCGATGGATTTTACGAAGGCATTTTTTTTGATGTAGAGTAATCTTAGACTTTGAAATTGCTACTATTATAGAAGACGAGTGTGGAGGAGAAGTGAAGAATATGGGTAATGAAAACTCAAAGAATTGCATGTACCACGAAATGTGTTCAACAATCTGGTTCTGATGATAGGGTTAAAGTCTCGTCAGTGAAGAATAATGCTTCTGCTTACTCTCGTGTTCTCAAGTTTTTCCAGTAACTGCTTGATTAATTGGAGGTAAATAATGTTTTCAGTTTGAACGGTGAAAATTTTTGGAACTGATTTCTTCCTGAGATACCTGACGTACAGTAGATTTGCATAAATGTACCAAAAGGCAAGAGCCAATCGCTAATGCTGGGATCCTGCTGTTTCTATCTTGAAGCTACTTCTTCCTTGCACATTCATCGCCAATTTTCTTAACAAATAGCTGCTTAGGTCATATATGTTCTATTCCGGTTATGCAGAAGAAAAAAATTGAGCATTCACTTGCTGGTTGCTGCAAATGGTTTGTGCATAATAGGGACCTTAAGTAAAATATTTGCAGTGTTTCTTGTTTCTCAACTGGCTTATACATGAAAAGTACATATCTATCTTGTTCTTCGAAAATGATTTTTAAATTGTCTATGTGTTCGTTTCTCTGTTCTTATTCCATTATGGTTCTCTCTTTGAAAGGGAAGGGTTTAAAAGGAGAAAAAAGAAGATGGACTTTTTCTTCTTTGAGTTCAATGTAATGAATGTATCTTCTTTTTTGATTTCAACGTAACTAGGTCTTGCAGGCACCAGTAGGCTCGTATTAACAAGGGAAGTGGGAAGTGGTGTACTCCAACCTGTGATGACCTCTGTTTTAGAAGTCTATTTCAGTTTCAGATTGATGTTCAACTGAACCATTCTCTAGACTAGCAACTTGCTAACAAGAAACCCGTAGTTCACTCTGCATTTAGAGTTCCCCCTCCCCCCTACTTCTAACAATAGAGCTTCTTGCAACAGTTGTATTGTTTGCTATTGTCCTCTTCCTTGTGTACATCATGTGGAGGAAGTAGGAAATTGAAACTTCTTTATGAAACTGCAGGCACTAGACTATTGTCATTCACAAGGAATAATGCATAGAGATGTCAAGCCACATAATGTTATGATAGACCATGAATTGCGGAAGCTTCGCTTGATAGACTGGGGTCTTGCTGAATTTTACCATCCAGGAAAGGAATATAATGTTCGTGTGGCTTCAAGGTAAGGAATAATTTACTAAAACTGATTGGTGGAGCAGGTGCAGTTGCTTTGCCAGCAAAATATGTCTTATCTACAGTTTCCCTATTATAGATGTTTTCCACTTTCAGTTGACTAACTCTTCTCTGAAACAATATGAGCTTTTGGTTTGAAAGCAAGTTATTCTAGTAGGTCTTTGTTCAGTTAGCTATTCAGTTATGAGCCACAATGCCTCATAGAACAAATGATATTTATCATCTATCTGGGGTTGGCTTTTGGAGTTAGTATTTTCAACTTTCCATCTCAAAAGGTTTATAGTGTTACCTCCCGACCACGAGTTGTTGGTGACTGATATGTTAGCAGAAATATGCTGCTGGGTTGCATATTATCTACTCTTGGAGTTGAGATTGCCTAAAGCAGCTCTTGGAGTGTAATCTTTAAATGGAATGTATCATTTCCAGTTTGTAAGTTGGGTGGACTTGACAATGGAACAATCTACTACTGCTCAATGCTCCATAGAACAATGCTAAAACAATCAATTCTTACTTGGAGGAAGAAAATGCTTCAGGTTAAATAAGAACCAGCGCAAGGTTAAGCTGCCTCATAGTGTAAACTTGTGGTACACAAAGTATCAATATGTTGTAGTGGTCATTTGTTGGTTGTCTCTATCCTCTCTTGGTATATAAAGGCTAGTGTAGCAAGTTTGAATATCTCTTTGCTTGTTTTTCAGATACTTCAAGGGCCCTGAACTTCTTGTTGACTTGCAAGACTATGACTATTCTTTGGACATGTGGAGTCTTGGATGCATGTTTGCAGGAATGGTGAGAAACATTAAGCCATTACATGGTGCTCCATTCGTTCATCGTTTTATCTGTGTTTGAGGTGGTTGGCACTGAAACTAGGTCCCCAAGTTTTTAGGGACTGCATTTTATATTTTTTTTATCCTCTTATCTTTGCGGCTTACTAGGCCTATTATTCTTTATGTAGATTTTCCGCAAGGAACCTTTCTTTTATGGTCATGATAACCAGGATCAGCTTGTCAAAATTGCTAAGGTAATACCTCGAAACAAATTCTCCAACTTGGTCAACGGTCTGTAATAGTCTTGATGTTAGGTTAGTCTTCTTAACATCAGCAAATAAAGTAGTCAGTTGTTAGCAAAAGCTGAAATGTTATCATTGATATAAGTACCGTTACCTACTTGATCTGGAGTTGACGGAGAAATTATCATTTTAGGTACTTGGAACTGATGAATTGAATGCATATCTGCACAAGTATCAACTGGAACTTGATCCTCAGCTGGAGGCTATGGTTGGGAGGTATGATTCAGGCTCTCTTCATTAAACTAGTCAATAATTTGCTAGCCAGCATAAACCTATCTAAATGAATTACTCGCTCCATTCCTCCTCACTTTACACGGTTGGTCCTTAGAGGAAAAAAAAGATTTACATGGGTGACTTTTTCGGAGTCTGGGAAATAAAGTTTGAATGAGTTATTATATTTCAGTTTTGTAGAGATATGTTAACGTATATTGTTGGACAGTTTGAAAAAGATGTAAAGATGTACAGAGAAAATTCAAAGTAATGTAGAGCAGGTTACGCAACATTTAGCTTTTTGAATTTTGGTGACTTTGTCATTTAAGGAAATAGGTTTCGTTTTCCTAACATACAAAAATAGCTAGTGAGTCAAAGAAAAAGGGATAGAGGAGTATTAATAAATTGTGAGCTGCAACTAAATACAGTTGCTGACTTACTGAGATAATCTCATTAGCTAGCTTTCCAAGAGAAGTGTGAAAATAGCTAGTCACTCAAACAAAATGGCATGGAGGGCGAACAACTAAAAGGGTTGCTGAAACGGAATAGTGACATATCTGATTGCTGTCAAATCTTCACTTTTCCTGCAGACACAGTAGGAAGCCATGGTCCAAATTTATAAATGCAGATAATCAGCATTTAGTGTCGCCAGAGGTATGTGATTTTCTTTTCTGTGGTAATTTTCTTCAGATAAAACCACTTTGGGTTTGCTAAAACAAATAATCTTTGCTCAGATTTTGATCCTTTCATTTTGAGGTGTAATTGCAGGCTATAGATTTTCTTGACAAGCTTCTGCGTTACGACCATCAGGATAGACTTACAGCAAGAGAAGCAATGGTAATTCCATATAATCTTAGCTACTATTTGGGGTGATAACTTTTTTCTTGAGTATGTTTTTGCCTGCATAACTAACCAAATGAGTGTTGCGCTGTTCCTATGTACAGCAACAAGGGATTAGGTGACTTTTGAAAACTACAGCATTAAGACCAGAATATTAGTAGTCAAAACATGATAAACTGTTTGCTTGTTTCTTCCACGAACGGGATGATGCCTTAACCCCTTCCATTGTAGGTTTTATTGGCTCAACATGAGCTTGTTTATTTTTGTTGTATCGGTGGGACACATATGCAAAGGGACAAAGGGTGTTTTGCATGCATGAGTCTCTGTAATTGTCCTAATTTTCTCTTGTATTTGATATCATGTGTCTGTACTGGGTCAATGTTTTCTCGCATAAAACTAATGTGTAATTTTTCTCCCTGTTTCTTAGGCCCATCCTTATTTCCTGCAAGTTAGGGCTGCAGAGAATAGCAGGATGAGGATGCAGTAGCCTGTTGTATTAGTCTTACTGGGAAAGAAGAAAATGTGGTGTAATGTAGCATATATTTCTCTCTTCATCTACTTGGATTAAAGTACAGGGTAAGATGAGCTTAGAGGGCAGAATTTTATCATGGAACATTTCATGAGCAATTGGTTTCATAATTCTACCTCTCATGACCTTGTTGACGATTGCCAATGTTCCCCCTGCCGATTATGAATTCTCTTCATTAGACTTCATATTTTTTTGTATCCAAAGCCATCTTCCATGTGTGTAGTGTATTGTTTGAGAATTGAAATTTACTGAAGCTTTTTACTGAGAAACTTTGCCAAGTTGTCCATTGCTTTGATACTGGCATCGTTCGACCTGCTCGTTTGTGTACTTTATTACTTGATGTATAAGCTCTCTATTTTGTTTAGGAATGATTCACTGGCAAAAGATTTCTTGGAGTCTGATTTTTGTTGCCAGACTTCAGTTTTATGTTCTTAACATTTAGTCTGAAAATGTTAGGTAAGGGAAAGTACAAGTTACAACGCTAGGCGTTGAAGTGCTTGCTTGGCTGGTAAGTAATAAGGAACTGAAAAAACAAAAAGAGAGATGTCTCCTATCCATGTCAATATTGTCCATCTAAAGTTGGACAAGAAGCTTAAGTCATTTCACTTCCCTTCAAACACTACCGGACAATTATTTGGGTAAAGAAGAATACTATACTCATGGATTCCTATTCAGGGATACGAGATCAAAATTTACCAATTTCATGTACAAATAACCTTCTTCCGACCGAGTCGCACATTTATTAATTGGAAAAATGAAAACGAAAGAAACTAAAAGTTTACAAGTTTGAAACACTGATAAAGGCAAGTTCCTTCTCCAAAAAAAGAAAAAAAGAAAAATTAATAACAGTAAGAGTGGGACTAAGGAGAGGTAGAGGTAACTCAGATTCTCAATCATCAATCATCGTTTCTTTTCGCATCAACCGTGAATAAAAACATTCCTTTTTCTTAAACGATGGTGTCTGATTCAGTTTGCATACCTCAATTACTTTGACGGTTACAACAATAACAAGAAGCTCGGTGAAATCCCATAAGGTGGGGTTTATGGAGTAAAAATAGCATGGCCTAGTCAGTTTTCGGATTGGTCATTCAAAAATAGTCATTGTTTACCAAATCAATGCAAAATAGCCATTATTTTGCTGCAACAACAACCAGTCTAGCATAATATACTGGAGTTCGGTGCACCTGTGTATGAACTTCCACCATATTATGCTGGACCTGTATACTTTGCTGGCTCCAGTATAATATACTGGAGCACCGGTGATCCAAACTCCAGTATATTATGCTAGTCCGGTATATTATACTGGAACTCCAGTATATTAGACTGGAATTCCAGTTTATTAGACTGGACCTCCAGTATATTGTGTTGGAACTTCAGTATATTATGCTGGAGTATTTTTTCATATTTTGAACAGTGTTTTCGTTCAGATTTATCTTTACATGAAAATTGGCTAAATTTCGATTACTTTTGAAACTGAACTATTTTTGAACGATTACTTGTAAATCTGGCCATTTTGAATTTCTCCCGTCTAGGGAGGGTGAAGTGTACGCAGATCTTATCAATGTAGAGAGATTGTTTCCGAAAGACTCTCGAAGTGAAAATGAATTACTTTGATGGTTACATTTCCTAAAATGATTTTTGTTCACTCAAGATTAGACAAATGAAAAGAAATTCAACTGCAAAACTGATTGTTCAATGTAGAAGCAATTTTCTTGATGCACAGTATAGAGTACTTATCAATTTCATATCTAGCAGTCAATTATTTATCACAACATAGTAGTGAGAATCAAAGTTTCTTGGCCTATGTAATGAAATACTGCCAAGTGCTCTATGCACTACTATATATATCAACTTCAATAACTAATATGATCTGCAACTTGAACAATCTTTTTCCCCACATTATCACCTCGGAATAATCCTATAAATGCAGAGGGGATGCTTTCAACACCTTGAGAGACATCCTCAATTGCCTTTAGTTTTTCAGCTCGAAGATATTCAGCTGTCTTCGTCTGAAAATCAGCACACACTTTGAAATAATCAGCAGATAGAAATCCTTGAATGGTAATCCTCTTATACACTACATCCATCATGTCAAAAGCTGTTCGTTTGCTGGCGTTTGTGTACTCGGAAACTACCCCACAAGCTGCTATTCTTCCAAACATGTTCATGTTTGCTACTGCTGCTTCGAGCATTTTACCACCCACATTGTCAAAATATATGTCAATCCCTTCACTGAAGTACCTATTGTTGGGATCGAAAATAACATAGCGTCATACAGAAGCTAATAGTTGCAAACCTTGGACGGCGATAAATCAGACAAAGAAAAATATATTAAAATACGGTTTTGGCCAATTGGCCTACATATGAAAAGAAAACATAAGATCCTATTGAGAGAAAATTTCCCCCCTAAACAAAACTCTCTAAACGACTACATTTTGGATGCTATTATATGTTCTAGTTGTGAGAAGGATGTCTTCAATAGATATCCAAAACTTTTCTCCCAAGACAAAGAATAACCAAATATGGAAAAGAATTATATTTTCTTTTCAGGAAAGGTAAAAACAATTATGGTAATACGTTGACTTTCCTTTAAGAGAAAAATAAAACTCAAATATGGTAAGAAAATCAGGTAAAAAAACCCTAACACCTATAATATGTAATGAAAAGGCTTAAGTTAAATACCACTCATCCAAATGAACTTTCAAACTTTAATGTAAAGGGAAGATGTAAACCTTTTGAGACAAGAGTTAAGATCAGATTCTTCCTTATAGTTGAATGCATCATCAAAACCAAGTTTTTCTTTTAGCAATTGTACCTGTAACACAAATCAACTCAGGTTTCATGTTTTCCATCTTTTTCCTTTTTTTAAGATAACAAGAACTACAATAAGGGAGCAAATATTAAGAACCTTTTCTTGGCTACCAGCAGAGCCTACAACATAGCATCCAAATAGTTTAGCATATTGTCCAACCAAATGTCCCACTGAACCACAAGCAGCAGAAACAAAAACTTTCTCCCCCTTCTTTGGCTTGCCCACCTCAAAAAATCCACCATAAGCTGTTAATCCACTGAATCCTGCAGCCAAAATTAAGTCTACCCAACTGCTTAAACTAAAAATAGACGGTGGAGGTATAATATATCCATAATTTATGTATTATATATGTATAATTAATGTATAAACTATGTATATGACTAGAAAAAGTAAACAATGAATATGGACGGCTATTTGGGTGAAGATCCCTTATTAAATTTAGAAGCCTGAAGTCGTTGCTTCTAAAATTCAAAACACATAAAGTTGAAATTCTGGTTCCGTCGCTAAATTAACAAGAAACAAAGAATATACTCCTACTACCTTAGTAAAGGACAATGAGTTTGATGGAACATAACATAATAACAATAACAAATTAGTTGTCTGAGGAGTGTAGTATGTACGCACTCACATCCTGGTAAGACAGAGAGCCTGTTTCTAATAGACTTTCGGCTAAAAAACAAGATGAAAGAATGATTTTGATGGAATATTTACCAAAAACTCCGACGTGGTAAGACAAAGGAAAACCCATGGGATCCAACTTATTCAACAATGTGCCCTCTTTCATTCTGGTGTATTCTCCCCAGCTAAGAAGCCCTGTTACTAAGTCACCTTCCTTGAATTCAGGCCGATCAGAAACCACGACTCTCCCCACACCATAAGTATCAATTGCCTGTTGCCACAAGTGAATAAGTTAAGTGAAAAAAATCAGAAATAGCCTGATTTATAATTGCTAACTAAAAATTAGCTACAGTTTTAAAAGTAATCAAAATTTAGCTATTTTTTTCATGTAAAAATAAAATATGAACAAAAACAATCTTAAAATCTGGGAAAATTCCAGCATAATATGCCGGTATTCAATTTTTTACATACGAGATTCCAGCATAATGTGCGCAGGAGCTCTATAATCCAGCATATTATGCGGGAACTTTCTGTTTTCAGCTTGGGTATTATTGTTCAAATTTTATCTTTGCATAAGATAGTGACTATTTTTTAATGACTTTACTAAAATCGACTAATTTTCAATTATCCATTCGAAAACTAATTATCCAAATTCCGGAAAAGTTTATATGCGCTAGTGGGGATTGAACCTATGACCCTATTAAGATTTTGACCCGCCTTGACCACTAAACTACACTTTTGGTTTGTGTTAAAGAGAGTTCAAAACTTAATATATAGAGGTAAAAAATATATTTTGCCTTACACGAAAGGGTTCGGGTGAACCCCTTCCGCCCCCTCCTAAATCCGCCCCTGTTTCAACTACGATTTGTCCAGATTTTATCTCTGCATAAAATAGTGGCGATTTTTCCATAACTATACAAACGCGGGATATTTTTCAATTATCAATCGAAATAGTGGCTAACCCATGTGATTTTTACGGCAATTACTTACCTTTCCAGGAGTAATAGCAACTGAATAAGTTATGGCTTGTTGGGAGGAATTTTGGGTTTTCATCCTGTTTATTTGATATGGATCAATTGATACAAAGAGATTCTTCACAATAACATCTTTAGACCCTTGCTCAACTAAAAGGGAAAGACTTTCATTCTTTATCTCAAAGTCTGACTCTTTTGGTGCACCATTTATGTTATCTTTAATTGCAATATACTTGTTATTTACCTCCATAACTACAGCTGGAGCTAACAGGAAATAACCCTTTTGGGGGATTTGGGAAAGAAAGAAGAAGCAGAACAATGGCAGAAATATATATATTTGCTATTGTTATATATTTCTCTTTATTTGTAGGTATTATCTAACACTGCATATATTGTTGACTATTTTGGAATTCTTTTACACCGCATAATTTAGATAACTCGACCTCATATTAATAGCCTGTTTGGCCAAATTTCTTTCTGGCTAAAAGTATTTTTTTTTTGCCAAAAATACTTTTGGCCAAAATTTGATGTATTTGACCAAGTTTTTGAAAGGAAAAAAAAAAGTGTTTTTGAGGAAAAACAGAAGCAGTTTTGGAGAAGCAGAAAAAAGTAGTTTCTCTCCAAAAATACTTTTTTGATAAGCACTTTTGAGAAAAATACACTTAGAAGCAGTTTTTTTAAAGCTTAGCCAAACACTAATTGCTACTCAGAAGTGTTTTTCAAACTAATTAGCCAAATACAAACTGCTTCTCACCAAAATTACTTTTGAGAAAAGCACTTTTGAAAAAAACACTTATCAAAATAAGCTAATTTTTGCAGCTTGGCCAAACGAGCTGTAAGTCATGTCAAACGACCAAACACTTTACGAAAAATGGTCAATATTGTTCTCGAACTATCGAAAATAGCTCAAATATATCCTCCGTTTATTTTTTGTATCAAATTATCCATGTCGTCTAAAAATTGGACAATTATTGCCCTAAAAACTAAGGGTGCCACATAAGCTTTTGGACATACTTAAATATTACGAAAAAATGGTCAAAATTATCCTCAAACTATCGAAAATAGCTCAATTATATCCTCCATTTATGTTTGGTATCAAATATCTAATTTTTTGACGGTAAGGACAAATTTGGAACCAAAAACAAACGGAGGATATATTTGAGTTATTGTCGATAGTTCGAGGACAATTTTGACCCTTTTCCGAATAATTTATGATAGAGCCACCATTGACAGCGACTTCGTATACTTGTCCACTAGTAATGTATTCACTCTGTCCCAATTTATGTAAAAATCATTCCTTTTTAATTTGTTCAAAAAGAATATTACCGTTTTAAATTTAAAATAATTCAACTTAAAAGTTCCCATTGTATTCCTATTAAAATGACTTATAACTACGTAAGTATTTAAGGTTTATTCTAAATCATAAATTTTAAAAGTTTTTATTTCTTTTTTAAATTTCGTGCCAAGTCATATGGTGCCATATAAGTTGGAACGGAGGGAGTAAGACTTATTAAATATTATGAAGGGAGAATATTGATTTCCATTTCTCAGCAAGATTTCCCTTTATGGCCGGCATCAATATGTATGTGGTGTGCGACATGCACTCGTTCTTTGAATAATTATTATCCTAACAATATTGCAGAGAAAGAGAGAGTAATTCTTATTGAATTTTGGGATGATTTACGATGGGGTAAGACCCCTCTATTTATTGGGAAAAAATGACTTAGCCACAAAGTAAAACTCTCTAAAAGATAGACATTCACTCTAATTATAATTCTATTCATAACACTCCTCCTTGAATATCTACTCAATAACTAATGTGCCTCGTTAAAACCTTACCTAAAATAAAACCCAATACAAAAAATCTAGTAAAGGAAAAGGAGTATGCATATCTAACAATACACCTTTTGGTTGCCTCGTTAAAAACCTTGCAAGAAAAACTCAGTGGGACAAAACCTTGTAAGGGAAAAAGAGTGCAACACGTATTAAACTCCTCCTGATGAGAGCATCATTTCACATCCTTGAGCCTTCGCATCCCAATATTGTGCACTAGCTTCTTGAAGGTTGACATCGATAGAGATTTTATGAACAAATCAGCCATATTATTACTTGAACATATTTTTTGCACATTAATATCACCATTCTTTTGAAGATCATGTGTGAAAAATAACTTTGGTGAAATGTGCTTTGTCCTATCTCCTTTTATGATTCCTCTCTTCAATTGGGCTATGCATGTTGCATTGTTTTCGTACAAAATCGTGGGTAGTTTGTCACATTTCAAACCATATTTGTCTCGAATAAGATGTATTATAGACCTCAACCACGCACATTCTCGACTTGCTTCATGAATAGAAATTATCTCAACATGATTAGATGAAGTAGCCACAATTGATTGCTTAGTCAATCACCAAGATATGACAGTGCCTCCACAGGTAAACACATAACCTGTTTGAGATCGAGCCTTGTGTGGGTCAGATAAATACCGAGCATCAGCATAACCGACAAGATCGGAACTGCAATTACTGCCATAAAATAAGCACATATCGGTAGTCCTATTTAGATACCGCAATATATATTTGATTCCATTCCAATGTCTCCTTGTGGGAGTAGAGATATATATTACTAAGACATTAACTGAAAATGTTATGTCAGACCTTGTAGTATTAGCAAGATACATTAGTGCACAAATTGCACTAAGATATGGAGGACCAAGTAACTCTTCATTCTCTTCTTGAATAGATCCTTATTCACATCAAGTGATCGAACAATCATCAGAGTACTTAATGGATGTGCTCCATCCATGTAAAATCGTTTCAATACCTTTTCTATGTAGGCAGATTGATGAACAAAAATTTCGTTTGCCAAATATTTAATTTGCGAACCAAAACATAATTTTGTCTTTCCGAGATCTTTCATCTCGAATTCCTTTTTTTAATAATCAATTTCCTTTTGGAGTTCTATAGGTGCTCCAATAAGGTTTATGTCATCAACATACACAGCAAGTACAACAAATTCCGATGTTGTTTTCTTTATAAAATCACATGGATAAATGGCATAATTTATATAACCTTCTTTAATAAATACTCACTAAGATGATTATACCATATTCGTCCTGATTGCTTTAGACCATGCAAAGATCTTTACAATTTGATTGAAAATATTTCCCGGGACTTTGAATTATGTGCGTTAGGCATTTTAAATCCATTAAAAATTTTCATGTATATCTCATTATCAAGTGAGCCATAAAGGTAGGCGGTAATCACATCCATTAAATGCATGTTAAGCTTTTCATGGATAACAAAATTAATGAGATAACGGAACGTTATAGCATCCATAACGGGTGAATATGTCTCTTCATAATCGACACCAGGCCTTTGTGAAAATCCTTGTGCAACAAGAATTGCCTTATATCTTTATGTCACACCTCCTTTTGGTGCTACCGCACCCCGCGAAGGGCGTAGTAAAGGGAGTTTTTTCAATTAAAGGACAATCGAAAAGGATTCGTTTATTAAGAGATTCAGAGTCGCCACTTGGGAGATTTATAGTGTCCCAAGTCACCGGTTGAATCCCGAATCGAGGAAAGGTTTGACTCTATTTAACAGTCCACGAACCAGAAATCCGGATAAGGAATTCTGTTAACCCGGGAGAAGGTGTTAGGCATTTCCGAGTTTCGTAGTTCTAGCACGGTCGCTCAACTATCATATTTGGCTTATTTATCTGATTTATAACATGCTTTAACTTATGTGCAAATTTTAACCTTTAGCCGCTTTTAATATTATTATTATTATTTTAACAAAGAATTACAACTTTGTAAAAATGTATCTCGAACCACGTCACATCAATGTACCCGTGGTTATCGACACATTTTGAGTCCGTTGAGATTTTGATTTGGGTCACATAAATGTGCACCCAAGTTTAAGAAAGTAAATTATTAAAGGCGCGCCTAAAGCAACTAGCGTATCATTATTTTGGGTAAGGCCGTAAAATTTTGCTAAACGGCCCATCCCAAAATCTAAATAATTCTACAAACACGTATAGACGGCCCCACAGCTTATGTATTTTTTGTTTGTCGAGGATCGTCTCATTCATTATTTTAAAAAGAATTGCAACGTCATGAAAATGCATCTCGAACCACGTCACAATCAATATACCCGTAATTATCGACACATTTCGACTTCGTTGAGATTTGGATTTGGGTCACATAAATGTGCACCCGAGTTTAAGAAGGTAAGGTTATTAGAACCGCGCCTAAAGAGTCTAACACGTTATTATTTTGGGGAAAGCCGTAAAATTCGCTAAACAACCCGTCCCGAAATCTAAGTATTTATATACATTCAACGAGGGCCCCGTAATTTATATATTTTTGCCTAACGAGGTTCATCTCATTTATTATTAAAAAGGGCAACCTAAAAGCAACTACGATTTGCTATTTATTTTTTTGTCTCTAGAAATAAAGAAAAGTCCTAATTAATTTTGTTATTTGAATTAAAAGAATGGCCAATCACAAGCCTTGGCCCAGGCCCAAATGTACATAGTATCAGAACTGGACCCGGGCCACTCCTTAGGGCACTGAGGCTTACACTTCTCGAAAATGGGCTGTTGAGCCCAAGCCGTTTAAACCAAACCAAACTTCAATTCAATGTGAACAAGTGTTCACTAAATTTACTTCAAGTTGGGATCGAATTATGCTAACGTTACTTAACAATGAAAAGCGAATTAGACATGTTGAAATAGCATATAGGAATAACAATTTATTTGAACTTTATTTTATTTTTTATTTTTTTTATTTTTATAACTACTGAACAGGATTTTAAGCCACCCTACACTATTCTACATTACACTAGTAACACAAACTAAGCCAAATGGAAATAAATAACCACTGGACTAACATGCTCACACGAATCAACTTAGTAGTTCACTAGCAATAAACAGTCAAAAATGATTACAGGATTTTAACTACAGTGAACAACCAATCAAATTACAGAAAAAAACTATCTAGAATATGACAGTCATTAAATTGCAATTCAACAACAAAGGCTTCAATTTCATTTTTGTTTCAAACTGGAGATTTACATTCCAATGGATTTAGGATGTGTACCTGGATAATGGAAAATAGAACAAGAAGGAGTAGTCAGCAGCAGATAACACAGCAACAACAACAACCAGCAACAGATATAGAACCCAGCAGAATAAATCCCAAGAAAACCAGTAGCAATTTCAAAGATACCAAACAGTAGTCACAGGAAAGAAGCAGAACAACCCAAAAATGCAATAGAACAGTAGGTTTCTGAACTTCAAACACTCAGAGTAAGAAACTTGGAACTTCAATGAAACATTAGCAAACCAGTATTGATTTTCAATAGCAAAAGAGACCTCACTTTTTCAGTTTTTAACTCTCAAACACTCTCTTAAAATGATATACTCTAAACTGACCAAAAAGTCCCCCCAACTGACCAAAAAAAAAGTCCTCTAAGAAACTGATTTTTTAGCCTTCAAAAACCACCCTTTTTAGGACTCGAAAGAAGACCTCTATTCTCTTCGGCTCTCAAAACTGATTGTTTCTTTATCAAAGACTTATGCTATTCTCAAATGTGACCTCTCAAAGATGATTTCCAAAAGCCACCCTTTTTTCGGACTAAAAAAGAAGACCTGTATTCTGTCCAAACTCCCTTCTATGTGTCTAACGACTGAAGAAGACCAATGGGTCTCACGTGGGTTATTGGTTCAAAAATGTCTTGTGTTCCAAAATTGTGTGTCCCAAGTCATTGTGTTCCGTCTGTGTCCCCCACGTGTGGTGAACTCGGATTATTATGGGCTAGATACGAAAATTAGGCCTAAAAATGGATCGTTTGAACCCGAATATTATTCTTTGCCAGGGACCGAGAATAAAAACAGGAAGTTATTTAATTAATCATACATAAGCAAAATAACTATTAAAATAAGACTAACAATTAAACAAAACTATGTTTTTGTAATTTTTGTTTTTATATAAAGATAAAAATATAAAGTACTATTTTTGTATTTTTTTTAAAAGATTAAAATGGATACAAAATATTAATAAAACTATTTTTTGTAATTTTTGAAATTATATAAAGATTAAAAATAAGGTGCTATTTTTGTAATTTTCAAGTTTATGAGAAATACATAAACTAAAATTTATATATATATATATTTTTTTTGTATTTTTTTATTTTTGTAATGAAAATAAAGTGAAAGAGTCAAAATTAGCTGAGATAGCTATATTAGGCCTAAACTAAATATTTTACGCTAAAAATATAAAAAATCTTGGGGGGGTCAAAAATCACACGTCTACAGCTGCCCCCCTTTGACTGGAAACACAAAGAGTTTTCAGACAAAGAACGACTAGACAGATATTTTGACTCGACCCTTATTTGGGAAGACTAAACTAAAGGAAAGGGAGAGAATGTGACCGAGCCCTGGTATCTGAGCTGCCTACATATCCTTGGCTATAAAGGAATCAGGGCACGTGTAGTTCAGAAGTGGGTAAGGTGATAGATTATACTGAGGTGAAGAGCCGATTGAGGTTCCCTTCCGTCGAGGTTCCGATCCGCGGTCCTGCTATTCCATCAAAATCAAAAACATGAAAAAGACTAACTAAGCCTATCAGCTACTAGATACAAGATTCCTATCTATGAGTCTTCTGAAGCTTGATCTTGAGTCTTGGTTGGTGCTTCATGCGAACTCTGATCTGAATCTTGATGCTTGTTAGCTACAAGTGTTGGTTCAATCTTTTTCAGCTTTTTCAAAATCAAGACGGGACATACAGTGCTTGTGACCTTGACCATGTCTTGGGCATTTATCCACTTCTGCATTTGGATTAATTTCTTGCCTTTCTCTTTTTTTCTTTTTCTTGTTTTTTCTTTATTGTGACTAACTTTTGTTGACTCGAACTTGAACTGATTACTTCCTTCTGGCTTCTGAATTAGGATTTATGCTGGGGATTTTTGTGGCAACCCTCCGCTCTTCGGGAGGGCTCCTGAATTCAAGACTTGAAATGTAAAAGACTGAAATGTAAAGATTGAAATGTAAAGGCTGAAATGTAAAGACTGAAATGTAAAGGCTGCAATGTAAAGACTGAAATGCAAAGATTGAAATGTATTCCTCTCAGGTGAAAGTTTCAACAGACTGAGATTTCTTCTGTTATCTTAGGAGAAAGATTCATCAGACTAAGATTTTGACTCTAGGAGATAATTCATCAGACTAGGTCCATTTTTGTGATTACTTAAAATGTAAAGATTGAAATGTATTCCTCTATTATACGGGCGGGCTCCCGACTTCGAAACTTGAAATTGAAAGAGTGAATGATTACCATCTTAGGTGAAAGTTTTCAATAGACTAAGATTTTGACTCTAGGAGATAATTCATCAGACTAGGTTCGATTTATGTGTGATCTCAGGAGAAAGATTCATCAGACTAAAATTTTGACTTGACTCTAGGAGATAATTCATCAGACTAGGTCCATTTTTGTGTGATCTCAGGAGAAAAATCCATCGGACAGAGATTTTGATATCTTAGGAAAAGATTCATCAGACTAAGATTTTTTTTGTTATCTTAGGAGAAAGATTCATCAGCCTAAGATTTTGACACTAGGAGATAATTCCTCAGACTAGGTCCATTTTGTTGTTTTAAAATGTAAAGACTGAAATGTAATCCCTTGTTATCCAGGTGGGCGCCTGATTTTGAAATTTGAAATTTAAAGACTGAATGATTAACATCTTAGGTGAAAGTTTTCAGCAGACTAAGATTTTGACTCTAG
>MU721665.1:3526-16197 GCA_026770625.1 Nicotiana glauca | reverse complement strand
TTGAGCCCAAGCCGTTTAAACCAAACCAAACTTCAATTCAGTGTGAACAAGTGTTCACTAAATTTACTTCAAGTTGGGATCAAATTATGCTAACGTTACTTAACAATGAAAAGCGAATTAGACATGTTGAAATAGCATATAGGAATAACAATTTATTTGAACTTTATTTTATTTTTATTTTTTTTATTTTTATAACTACTGAACAGGATTTTAAGCCACCCTACACTATTCTACATTACACTAGTAACACAAACTAAGCCAAATGGAAATAAATAACCACTGGACTAACATGCTCACACGAATCAACTTAGTAGTTCACGAGCAATAAACAGTCAAAAATGATTACAGGATTTTAACTACAGTGAACAACCAATCAAATTACAGAAAAAACTATCTAGAATATGACAGTCATTAAATTGCAATTCAACAGCAGAGGCTTCAATTTCATTTCTATTCTAAATTGGAGACCAGGATGTGTACCTGGATAATGGAAAATAGAACAAGAAGGAGTAGTCAGCAGCAGATAACACAACAACAGCAACAACCAGCAACAGATAGAGAACCTAGCAGAATAAATCCCAGAAAAACTAGTAGCAATTTCAAATATACCAAACAGTAGTCACAGGCAAGAAGCAGAAAGAACCAGAAATGCAATAGAACAGTAGGTTTCTGAATTTCAAACACTCAGTGTAAGAAACTTGGAACTTCAATGAAACAGTAGCAAACCAGTACTGATTTTCAATAGCAAAAGAGACCTCACTTTTTTAGTTTTTAACTCTCAAACACTCTCTTAAAATGATATACTCTAAACTGACCAAAAAGTCCCCCCAACTGACCAAAAAAAAAAGTCCTCTAAGAAACTGATTTTTTAGCCTTCAAAAACCACCCTTTTTAGGACTCGAAAGAAGACCTCTATACTCTTCGGCTCTCAAAACTGATTGTTTCTTTATCAAAGACTTATGCTATTCTCAAATGTGACCTCTCAAAGATGATTTCCAAAAGCCACCCTTTTTTCGGACTAAAAAAGAAGACCCGTATTCTGTCCAAAGTCCCTTCTATGTGTCTAACGGCTGAAGAAGACCAATGGGTCTCATGTGGGTTATGGGTTCAAAAATGTCTTGTGTTCCAAAATTGTGTGTCCCAAGTCATTGTGTTCCATCCATGTCCCCCGCGTGTGGGGACTCGGATTATTATGGGCTAGGTCCAAAAATTAGGCCTAAAAATGGGTCGTTTGAACCCGAATATTATTCTTTGCCCAGGACCGAGAATAAAAATACGAAGTTATTTAATTAATCATACGTAAGCAAAATAACTATTAAAATGAGACTAACAATTAAAGCAAAACTATGTTTTTGTAATTTTCGTTTTTATATAAAGAATAAAAATATAAAGTACTATTTTTGTATTTTTTTTAAAAGATTAAAATGGCTACAAAACATTAATAAAACTATTTTTTGTAATTTTTGAAATTATATAAAAATTAAAAATAAGGTGCTATTTTTGTATTTTTAAAGTTTATGAGAAATACATAAACTAAAATTTATATATCATTTTTTTTTTGTATTTTTTCATTTTTGTAATGAAAATAAAGTGAAAGAGTCAAAATTAGTTGAGATAGCTATATTAGGCCTAAACTAAATATTTTACGCTAAAAATATAAAAAATCTTGGGGAGGGTCAAAAATCACACGTCTACACTTTATACCTCATTTTTCTCATTCATCTTGCGTACAAAGACCCATTTATAGCTAACAGACTTAACACCTTTAGGTGTTTGGACTACAGGCCCAAAAACTTCACGTTTTGCAAGTGAATTCAACTCTGATTGGATTGCTTCTTGCCATTTTGGCCAATCACATCTTTGTCGACATTCTCCAACAGATTGAGGTTCAAGATCCTCACTATCTTGAATAATGCTAGATGCAACATTATATGCAAATATATAATCCACCACTACATCCAATCGATTTAAATTTGTCTCAATATCGATTGAATTTATTGATAATGCCTTATTTTCTTGAGTCTCAGCCTCAGTGATTTTCTCATGAATCTTAGGATTGGTTAAATCGTGGATTTTTTCATGAGACTCTTTCGTAGTGTCATCTTGATAATTTATTTTTCTTTTTCTAGGATTTCGATCCTTAGAACCTAATGGTCTGCCATGTTTTAGGCGTACTTTTGACTCGTTAGCTATGACACTAGAAGATTGTCCAACAAGGACATCAATATGGATTGGAAAGATTGTCCAACAAGGACATCAATATGGATTGGAACATTCTCTGCAGGGATATGTGATTTTGTTATTCTTTTCAGATCTGTAAATGCATTTGGAATTTGATTTGCTATTTTTGCAAATGAATAATATTTTTCCCTTCTTTTCACAAATAGAGGCACGTGGATCAAGATGAGACAATGATAGATTTTTCCACAAAATTTTCCGTTTGGTTTCACCATTTTCTCCCCCTAATTTTGGGAAAAATGTCTCGTCAAATCGGCAGTCTGCAAATCGTGCAGTGAACAAATCCCCCGTTAATGTTTCGAGGTAGCGAATAATGGAGAGCGATTCAAACCCAACATATATTCCTAACCTTCTTTGGGGGCCCATTTTGGTGCGATATGGCGGTGCTACAAGCACATATACTGTGCATCCAAAAATTCTTAAATGGAATATATTATGTTCATGACCCAAAACTATAATTACAATGAGGAATATTTATGATAATTTGTCGGTCTGAGATGAACTAGCATTGTTGCATGCAAAATGGTGTGACCCCAAACAAGAAGTGGGCAACCTTGTTTTCATGAGTAACGGTCTTGCTATCAATTGCAGACATTTAATTAAAGACTCTGCAAGGCCATTTTGAGTGTGAACATGAGCTACAAAATATTTCATTTTAATCCCAATTGATAAGCAATGATCATTAAATGCTTGGGATTAAAACTCAACAGCATTATCAAGTCTAATATATTTAATTGGATTATCGAGGAATTGCGCCCGTAATCGAATTATTTGTGCCATTAATTTTGTAAACTCGAGGTTTGCGAGATGACAATAGGCACACATGAGACCATCTTCAAGATGCATCTATTAAGACCATAAAATATCCAAACGACCCACTAGGTGGGTGAATATGTCCACAAATGTCCCCTTGTACACGTTCCAAAAACGCAGGGGACTCAATCCCAACCTTCGTTGGTGATGGTCTAATAATTAACTTGCCTTGATAACAAGAAGTGCAAGAAAATTTATTATTTAAAATAATCTTTAAATTCTTCAATGGATGCCCATTTGAGTTTTCTATAATCCGTCTCATCATAATTGATCGAGGGTGTCCCTGTCACACCTCCTTTTTCCGCAACTGCACCCCGTGAAGGGTGTGATAAAGGGAGTTTTTCCAATTAAAGGACAATCGAAACGGAATTTATTATTAAGAGTTGGAATCGCCACTTGAGAGATTTATGGTGTCCCAAGTCACTGGTTTGAATCTCGAATCGAGGAAAAAAAATTGATTCCATATTACAGTCTACGAATCAGAAATCCAGATAAGGAATTCTGTTAACTCGGGAGAAGGTGTTAGGCATTCCTGAGTTCCGTGGTTCTAGCACGGTCGCTTAACTGTTATATCCAGCTTAATTATCTGATTTTAGTACACGTTATCCTATAGCACAATTTTAAAGATTATTTACCACTTTATTATTATTTTTAGTGAGAATTGCAACGTCGTGAAAACATATCTCGAACCACGTCATATCAATGTACCCATGGTTATTGACGTGTTTCGACTCCGTTGAGTTTTAGATTTGGGTCACATAAATGTGCACCTGAATTTAAGAAAGTAAATTATTAAAAGGCGCGCCTAAAGATACTAACGCGTTATTATTTTTTGGGAAAAGGCCGTGAAATTCGCTAAATGGCCCGTCCCGAAATCTAAGTATTTTTATATACACATGTGAGGGCCCCGCAATTTGTGCGTTCTACTTGGCGAGGCTCATCTCGTTTATTTTAAAAGGGCAATCCTAAAGCAATTATGATATTCTATGTTCATTAGTCTCTAATAATACAGGAAATGTCCTAATTAGCCATGATTCAAGATTTAGTACTTAGGCCCATTAAACTCATGTGAAATCAAATCTTTTAACCATTCTTGCCTGTAACGGAAAATAACGCTCGCCTACTTGAACTAAACGAACATTCGACCATTTGAATTTACAGATCAAGAACATGTTACTCTGTTTATTTAACTGATGATGGATCCTTAAGTTTCGATAGATGCTAGATTGAATCTTTAAACTAAGTGACTTGATTAATTGATTCTACTAACATTCCTGAATAAGTTAGTTGTTTCAAGTTTAAGTAAGCTATTGATATTAACCACTAACATGCAATTACTTGTTCCTACGTCTAAATATTGAGCTTAACGAATAAAGGAAAATGCATCAAATACTAGCATCTTTGGCTGTAAAATTATAGGTACAAACAGTACTGATATTTGATTTTATCTCAATGTTAACTGAAGTCAATACTAAACTATACTAAGTCTATGACTAATGAACACACATTAATAGTAAAAGATAGTCCCAATTAGGTACAAAAACTTCACAATCTGCATTTTTCATTGAGTTATGAATCAAATTTGGACTATACAACTACTTATCATTTATCTACTGAACTACAACTATACCATCCAACAAACAAATGCCCGAGCATTTTGCCTTTCATGTTTACACCTCACAGCTACATCAAATTGAGTTCAGGTGTGTACCTGGTATTGGAAAACACAAAAGAGGAAGAAGGATAGATCAGCAGCAGTAATAACACAGCACAGCAGAGGCAACAACAACAGATAACCAACTTCAAAACAGCCCAGAAGAGTTTCGACCAAAAAGAAACCAAGCAGAAAACAATAGTTTCACAAAAAAAAACCATCTCAATTAGATCAAGAGTACTCAAAATTGAACCCAAAACAACTCTGAAAGTCTGTCCAGAACTGAAACCTAAAGAAAAGAGAATTGGTTGCCTTAAACTCTCTATAAATGATTTCCTGTTTTTTTTTCTTTTCTTTACTTTCAAAAGAGAGTTGGTTTCCTAAAACTGATGTTTCTTTCAAATCCTCTCTCTAACTCCTCAGGTCTCCAGATTCATCCAAAAACCTCTCCTATGCTGTCCAAAGTGTTGCTATTTATGCTTCTCAAAATAGCCCTGCCAGCTCTTAAAATCATTATTCAAATCATTTCTACCCATGATATTCCCTAAGGTTCCCCACTTAGAATACTAAAACATTAGTCAGTACCACTACTAACCTGTTTCTTTCTTTATTAAATCACAGGGGTATGGACAACCTATTTTCTCATTCAGTTAAGTATGGGCAGATTGTTTTTCTATTCAATTCCTTCAAACCCTGTAAAATAGTGCCCATATGACTTCTGTTTCCTGACCTTAAGGGTGTATTAAACAATGCATTAACTTAATGGTCCACTAGTATCACCTGACAGATCAATCACTAGACCACTTTCAACTTCTCAAATTCCAAATTACCCTTGAAAAACTTCACTAGAGATGCAGCTATAACCAATTTAAACTTAATCAAAACTCAAATCAGCTATTGAGATAAGTGGACTGAAACCAATGAGACAACACATGCATTTAAACTGAACTGGCAACCAACAGAACTTAGAGATTGACAAATGATATTCAATGATCAATTAATTCAATTCAATGTTATTACTTGACCGGGTAATGAACTAATCTCTAAATTAAGCATTAGGCCAGACTAAGCATTTTAACATTATGACGCACTAATCTCATATGAATAGACTGACATGGTTTGATCATAGAATCAAACAGAAACGAAGCAGGAGAAGAAGAAGCATGAAAATTAAACAAAAAGGATAACAAAGAAAAGAGAATTGAAAAATACCCGAAAATCAAATGGACCAAAAATGGAAATTTCTCGTCCTTTTGCCTTGGACTGAAGTGGACTTTAATCGCGTGTTTCCAGTAATGAAAACACACAACTAAAGTCCAATGTAGTCCAAAGGTCCTCCTAGCTCGCTGGATTTTAAACTTAGGGCCCGCCCTGGCTGTGATTTACCATTCGACAGATTTGGACCCTATTCGAGGGAGATTAAGGATGGATTTGGGGTGAGGGAGTCAAAGAGGTCGTGGGGTGTGAGTGTGGGATCGTTCAGAGGCGGCGGCGCCACCGGGGATCTTGTGGCGGCGGCTAGGGTTCTTGGCTCAAAATCAATATTCGAGCAATTCCAGGCAGGTTCGAGGGAAGGTATTTGGATATTTGGAATGAGGAGGTGAGGGCGAGGCTAGGGTGTTAATCTGAGGTGATTTGAGTGAGCTAGGTTTTTTGTCAGTTCTTCGATCTAAAATTTGAAGAGATATACGGGGATTCGAGGCTAGCTATTATGGGGGTTGGGACGGGGAGGTCATGAGGGTTCGACGGTGTAAAGATGAGGGTGTTTGGGCCACCGAAACCGACGTGAGGCGATTTCCGGTGGGCGGAGGGCGACGAAGCAAGGCGAAGGTAATATTTGGTCTCTGATGGCCCAGAGACGATAAATGTGGGGTGTTTTGGCTTGGGGGTGGGGCAAGGGATTAGGAATATATACTCAAGCGGGAAATGAATCCTGGCCGTTTGATCTGATGAGATCAACTGCCTGGATTGATCATGAACATGGGAACGGCGTCGTTTAGAGGGCGATGGGGCGGACCGGGCGTGGGAATGGATCGGGTCATTTAAACGGGTAAGAGAGACGGGATCACAACCGTTGGATTGAGTGGAATGGTTGGCTGAGATCTTAGACGACAAAATGACGTAGTTTCAATATCATACTACGTCGTTTCGCCCGTCTTTGAGGCTGGTTGGTCGGGACCGGATGAGGCAAATGTTTTGGGCCTGGTTTTGGAACAAATTAAAACAAACCCTAGTCCGTTTTCTCTTTATTTCCATTTTTAATTCCTAATTAATAAAGCTAAAGTTCTAAATTAAATTATAAACCACATAAAAACACTAATTAATTCCTAATAATAATTATCAACACAATTTAAATATCAATTAAAATAAAATTACACAACTAGACCCTAAACGCGAAGCACATGATTTTTCATCTTTATACAACCAATTAAATTACTCCTAATAAATCCTAAATGCAAATGCGACATATTTTTTTTTTGTATTTTTATTAGTTTAACAAATAAACACGCACAAACAAAAGAAAAATAACACAAAAATGCACAAAAATCACACGGAACACAAAACTATTTTATTTTTTTGAAATTTTGGGAGTAATTTTCCTATAGGGCAAAAATCACGTGCTCACAGTCCCAATCGATCATGCCAAAGTACAAAAGTATTGGAATCAGTTACCTTTTGGTTTACAATAGAATGTGCCTCAATTGCACTAATTCTTGTCCAATACAAGCCACAAGATAAAGATGGGAACTTCTCAATAACCCTAATTTGACCAGAGACATTCTTGATAATGATGAGATATTTAAGATTATTCTCATCTATTGTCTTAATATGATATCCATTTTGGCAGATATCTTTAAAACTCAACAAGTTTCTTTTGGACTTGGAGGAGACCATTGCATTATCTATGATAAGTATTGTTCCCTTGGGCAAAGTTATAACAGTTCTTCCAAAGACTTCAATTAAATTACTACTACCAGAAATTGTAGTAGCTTACACATACTTAAATGAGAGAAATATTTCTTCTCTTTGAATATTTGATGTGTCATACATGAATCAATTAAATAAATATTTTTATAATTGAACTTTGATCCAAGTTTATTTTGTGAGATATCCATATTTGCTTTCCATGGGTTGACATACAAAAGACATATACGAATAAATATTAGTATTTTTAAAGAAAAAGAGATAAAGTGAAGTCAATAACTCAATAATGACTTATTCAATAAGTGTGATGGTAATTTTCCATAAGACACAATCTTTTATTGAACAACTTAATTAACAACAACAACAACAACAACAACCACCCAGTAAAATTCCACAAGTAGGGTCTGAGGAGGGTAGTGTGTACGTAGACCTTACCCCTACACCGAAGGGGTAGAGAGGCTATTTCCGAAAGACCCTCGGCTCAAGATAATAAAAAGACAAAAGAAGAGAATATTAGATTCACCAAGGAAATCATAGGGAAAAAGGAACATAGAAAGCATGAAAAAAAAAGGAAAAAAATTCAAAGCAAAAACGATGGTTAGTAAGTGGATCCTGCATCGAAAATAGAAAATAGTAAGACATGACATTGCCCCTAGCTATCTTAGACAAAATCCTACCGAACTAGGCTCACAAAGGTACAAAGTAATGCAAGACTGAATTACCTCCAAGCCTACAACCGAAATACGCGACTTCCATAACTTCCTATCAAGTGTCATGTCCTCTGAAATCCGAAGCCTCACCATATCCTGCCGGATCACCTCTCCCCAATACTTCTTAGGCCGCCATCTACCTCTTCTCGTGCCTTCCACGACCAGCCACTCACACCTCCTTACTGGAGCATCTGGGCTTTTCCTCTGTACATGCCCGAACCATCTGAGCCTTGCTTCCCGCATCTTGTCATCAATAGGGGCCACATGCACCTTCTCCCGAATGACATCGTTCCTAATCTTATCCATCCTAGTGTGCCCACACATCCACCTCAACATCCTCATTTCTGCTACTTTCATCTTTTGGATATGTGAGTTCTTAATAGGCCAACACTCAGCCCCATACATCATGGCCGTTCTTAATTGAACAACTTAATTGGAAAACAAATATTGCATTTTAATAAAAATTTCGTATAGTGTCAGTTGATTTAAAAGCTTTAGCAAATAGTTTCACGCTCGTCTGTAAGACACTTTTTCGTTTGCAAGTTTTCATCCTTTTTTTTTAAAAAAATTTCACGATTCTCAACTCCTAACATAAATTACAACTGATGCTGACTATAAATTTTGACAATTCTCAAAATTATTCAATGACAGATTATACTAATTCGACATACTAATTAAAACTACTATTCATGTAAACTACGATAATTATATGATATTTATTCACTAACTAATACTAATAAGCAAAATAAAATAAAATCAAACTATTCAATCTTCTTTAACCACAAATCCATCACCGATCAAGTGATATATTTTTCCATCAGGACGCTCAAAGAAGTCTGTCACATCTAAGTGGGTGATGTCAAATTTATTGTCATAGACAAAATTAGCTTCAGGGCCTTTATTCTTTAGAGATGCTTGATAAAGCTCAACCAAGTCTTGGGGTACGACAAATATTTGCCCAAAGCCCTTTTCCACTACAACGATAATATTCAGTTTCTAAACCATTTGCCTTTGGCTTCTCATCTTTCCCTTTCCACTTTTGGTGGTTATTTTTGTTTGGGGGGTGATTAACACCAGAAAAATTTCCTCCTTGTCTACGGCTACAGCCACGAATAAGGCCACGACCTTTTCCACGCTTAGCATAATGTGAATACACCTCATTCACTTCAGGCAATGGTGTAGACCGAGTGGGTCAATTTTTGTGATTTTCATGAGCAAGTCATTGTTTCGTTCAGCCACAAGGAGAAGAGAAATCAACTCAGAGTACTTCTTGAAACCTTTCTCTCTGTACTGCTATTGCAGGACCATATAGGAGGCATGAAACATTGTAAATATTTTTTCAAGCATATCATAGTCAGTGATAGTATCTCCACAGAGTTTCAATTTAGAAGTAATTCTGAACATCGCAGAATTACATTCAGAAACAGACTTAAAGTCTTGGAGTCTCAGGTGAGCCCAATCATATTGTGCTTGTGGAGGAGTGACCAACTTTAAGTTATCATATCTTTCCTTAAAGCTATTCCACAAAACAAATGGATATTTGACTGTGAGATATTCTATTTTCAACCCTTCATCAAGGTGATGGCGCAAGAAAATTACGGCTTTAGCACAATCTTGGGTGGATGCTTTAGTTTTGCCTTTAATGGCATCTCCAAGACCCATTGCATCTAAATGGATTTCAGCATCCAACACCCATGTGATATAGTTTTTTTCCGAAATTTCAAGGGCAACGAACTTTCTTTTCATAATATCAGTCATAATTAAAAGAGGAGAAAAGTTATACCTTAGTCTTCTCAAAGAGCTTCTTGAGACGGTAGAATCTCGTGCTGATAACGTGTAGTAAAACAATAAAAGTAGGAGAATAATATTGCAGAGAAAGAGAGAATAATTCTTATTGAATTTTGGGATGGCTTACAATGAGGGTAAGACTCCTCTATCTATAGGGGAAAAATGACTTAGTCACAAAGTAAAACTCTCTAAAAGGTAGACATTCACTCTAATTATAATTCTACTCGTATTACTCCCCTTTGAATGTCTATTCAATAAGTAATGCGCCTCGTTAAAACCTTAACTAAAATAAAACCCAAAGGGAAAAAAATTCTAGAAAAGGAAATAAGACTACACATGTTACGCCTTTTGGTTGCCTCGTTAAAAACCTTGCAAGGAAAACTCAGTAGGAGAAAACTTTATAAGGAAAAAAGAGTGCAACGCGTATTAAACTCCCTCTGATGAGAACATCATTTCACATCCTTGAGCCTTCGCATTCCAATCTTGTGCATTAGCTTCTTGAAGGTTAACGTCGATAGGGATTTTGGGAACAAATTAGCCATATTATCACTTGAACGAATTTGTTGCACATTAATATCACCATTTTTTTAAGATCATGTGCGAAAAATAACTTTGGTGAAATGTGCTTTGTCCTATCTCCTTTTATGAATCGTCCCTTCAATTGGGCTATACATGCTGCATTGTCTTCATACAAAATCGTGGATAGTTTGTCACACTTCAAACCACATTTGTCTTTAATAAAACCAGACACATTCTCAACTTGTTCCATGAATAGCAATTATCTCAGCATGATTAGATGAAGTAGCCACGATTGATTGCTTAGTCGATCGCCAAGATATGACAGTGCCTCCACAGGTAAATACATAACCTGTTTGAGATCGAGCCTTATGTGGATCGGATAAATACCCAACATCGGCATAACCAACAAGATCAGGACTGCAATTATTGTCACAAAATAAGCCCATATCGGTAGTCCCTTTTAGATACCGCAATATGTGTTTGATTCCATTTCAATGTCTCCTTGTAAGAGCAGAGCTATATCTTGCTAAGACATTAATTGAAAAAGTTATGTCAGGCCTTGTTGTATTAGCAAGATACATTTGTGGCCGACAACAAGATGTATGTAGTGTGCGACATTCACTCGTTCTTTGAATAATTATTATCCTAATAATATACTAATTAATTAACATAATAATATTTACCCTAACCTGTTTATTCTATTTTATTTTATTTCAACCCCCACCGTAAAAATTTCCCAAAGAAATCCGAAACAATAATCCCTGAAAGAACACTGCCGATCGCTTGAACACTGGCACCTCAAAAAAACCCACTTACTCTTTTGTTCTTGTTAAATTATTCCATGTGCGATTTTATTTGAGTCTCGTCAATTAATAAACTAAAAAAATATTTTTTTTTTTGGGTTAATAAGATGAAGAAACATTACTCCAGCAAAATTGAGAGAATGAAGGGCCATTTTGGCCGTGAAGTGTAATCTTGACGTGAATGATGATTTTGTGTATGGTATAATTTGTGATTTTAAAGAGATGAATTGAAAAAACGAGATGATAATTAAGGCTCCCAAGTTTTATTTTTTATTTTTCCATCTCAAAATAAATTTTTATGTTGTTAGTCTATAAGTAAACAGGGTACAATTTTTGTTCATAAATGAGTACTTTGTTGTCCCCATCTGGTAACTCGAGGTAAGCAAATCGGGCAATAATGGAGGAAAGATAGCTGAAGAAAGAAAAAAGAGATAAAAGAATAAAAAAAGACTTGCATTATTTAATCACCTTTTGACCATTTTTCTATCATTTTGTAATGTAAAAATAATTCCTCTGCCGTGTCAACAAATTCACTTTGGACAAGTAGGAGGAAAAACGACACCCATAAACTCACTTCCGGAACAAGTACCCGAAGCAACTTATGTATTTTCCCAAATTTTTTTTTTTACATTGGCAGTACAACGTAGCTAGAGCCGTCAATATGGGCTTGGCCCTGACGGCTCGGCCCGCTGGGCCAACCCAGCACAGCGTGTGATTTAGCAGGGCTGAACTATAATTTTGGAGCCCGTTTAAAAACGAGGCTTTTAAGCCCGGTCCGAGTAAGCCCGTGGCCCGCGAGGCTTGATTGAGGCTGGGCCGGCCCAACCCGTGGGTCTAATAAAATATTTATTTAAAATATATAAAAAATAAAAAAGTATACTGCCTTTAGATATGGAAAGTCAGAATTGGATCTTTACTAAGAGGAACCAAAACTTGATCTTGAAAAGTTTCAAGAGGTGATGTTGTCATGTATTAGAAGGACCATTCTAGAAAATATCTCGATCTTTCAATGATGGTGCGTGATGTACTTAACATTCTTATTACCATTGTACCATCGGAATCAATATTAAGCATTGGTGGCGTGTTCTTACAAAGTACAGAAGTTGCATTTATTATAAAAATGTCCGAACACTTGTTATTACTTGAAATTGGCTGCACAGGTTTTTCCGAACTCAAACTGGTAATATTTTTTATGTGAATTTAAATATTATTAATTTTTAA
>MU721653.1:72056-86818 GCA_026770625.1 Nicotiana glauca | reverse complement strand
CATTCTTCCAAAAATAGCAAAATCCGACACCGGGCCCACATGGTCCAAACTCGAGGCTCGGACCAAATTCCAATCACCCATAACCCCACGAGTTCAAATATATAATTTGTTTTAAGATTCGAACCCAAATTGAGGTTGAATCGCCCAAAATTCCCAAAAACCTAGCTCTACCCAAAAGTCCTAATTTCTTCTTTGATTTCATGTTTTTAGGCTAGGATTTTAGTGATTAGATGAAGAAATAATGAGGGAATGATGTTAAGATTACTTACCCAAAGAGTTATGAAATAACGAGTAGCTCGTGTGAAATTTTATGAAAAATCCCGTAATGACACTGTTTTGGGTATTTAAAAGCACTGGGCAAGAATGCTCTATGCGATCGCGGGTCAAGGAGTGCGATCGCATAGAGTAGAGGTGACAATGCTCTGCGATCGCGAAGGGACAAATGTGATCGCGTAGAGGAAATTTTTTTGGGCTTCTGAGGTAAATACTATGCGAATGCGGAAGGGGTATGCGTTCGCATAGGACAAAACTGGACCCTTGAAGTTTACACTATGCGATCGCATAGAAGAAAGAACTGGGCAACAGCAGACAGCATTTTCTGCAACAATCCTAAGGCCAAAACCACCCCGAACCACCATCGAATCACTCCCGAGCCCTCGGGGCTCCAAACCAAATATGCACACTAACTCAAAACCATCATACAAACTTGCTCGAGCGATCAATTCGCTAAAATAACATCAAAATCAATAAATTGAGCCTTAAAATCCAAGAAATCTTTCAAATTTTATAAACTTCCAAATTTTCCAATTTAAGGCCGAAACACATCAAACGACGTCCGTTTTCAACCAAACTTTATAGAAAGCGCTTAACCAATATATATGACCTGTACCGGGCGTCAGAACCAGAATACGAGCCCGATACCATTACTTATTTGATCAAATTTTATTTTCATTTTCCTTAAACATTTTCAGAAAACAGTTTTACGAAAAAATTCATTTTTCGGCCCTGGGACCTCGGAATTCAATTCCGGGCATACGCCCAAGTCCCATATTTTTATACGGACCTTCCGAGACCGTCAAATTACGGGTCTGGGTCCGTTTACCCAAAATATTAACCAAAGTCAACTATATCAATATAAATATCAAAATTCTTTAAATTTTTCACATAATTCATATATTTAAACATAAAAATTTTTCGGCTTCACGCCCGGACTGTGCACCCAAATCGAGAAAACTTTAAGTGAGGTTTTCAAGACCTCAAAAAGTTCGAAATAAATGAGAAAACAAGTGATGACCCTTTGGGTCGTCACAATATATCAGTTGAGAACTGTTTCTAATTTATAACAATTATCATAAATAAAGGGGGAAAATCACTATCCAAGGTGACATCATAGTCTAGCCAAATACTCGGCAATAATCAACAACTCAAAGAAATAGTAAATATGCATTGCATAATCTTTATACGTTTAGTCTTGTTGATATTAGGCATATATAATTTTATATTGATCAAGACAAAAATCTAACAATCCAAATAATTCATACCACCAGGCTTATAAATGAAAAATATAATTATTAATATTTCAACGTTAGGATGAATTACAAAAACATGGCTAAGCATAATATGATTAGTAATAGTTTTCACACAAAATCTTGTATATAACCAAAGAGTTAACGACATGCATTATATCAACAATTAATTGCTACTGCGGTTTTCATATATAGAACTTCGAAAATATCATTCCATTCATGTGATATAAAAGATGTAATATTAATATGTGCTTATGCAATACATGTGTAGCACGAAGTTGTGTGCATATGAGATATTAAAGGAACGACAAGTATAAGATATTCATACCTTGTTACGTTTCATTACTTACCATATGTAATTTTTCTTTACATCTAACCATGACATGATATGTATGACTTCTAATTGCAATTTTTCTGGATGTAAATTTTTTTTTGTGTATATATATATATACAATTGACTAGAGACTCGTGCTGATAACGTGTTATGAAATATAACTCAAAGTAACAATATAGAACAAGGAAATAAAAGCAATTTAGTAAAACATGAACAAGAAATATATATAGAGAGAAGGAAGAGATTTTCTTCTTCAATTGTGTGTATTTTTCTATCAATTACAAGGCCTTTATATAGGCATAAAAAGTGAAGAAAATATGTCATGGAATATGTCATTGAACATACAAAATATGTCATTGAATATGTCATTAAGCATTTGAGATAAAGATCATGGAAGAAAAGTAGACATCCACCATAATTTGATATTTATCATAACACTATATTCATTTATGAAATTCAATTTTTCATTTATACTACTAAATGGTACAATCATTTATATTTGTTCATCCAGGATGGTTCACAAATATAAGATTTGGAGCTAATTAACCATGTTACTACTAAAGCTTTTTAGCTCATTATGCCTTTTAAAAGAGTTCATCACCCTTGGTTTCTAACTATGAGTTTGTGATATATTAATTTTAAAACATATTGATTTAATTATGTGATTTTTTAAGATTTATGTCAAGTTAAATTAAGACAATCCTTTTTAAAACAGAGGAAATATAATTCACTGTTAAGACAATTGGTTTCTTTTGTATTTTCGAGTCACTTTCATGATCTTTGTTTTTTTTTTTTTGTAGTACAGACATTTGCTAGCTATTCATGTATTTTCTCCACGTGATTTAGTACAATTTCTCCTGTTTCCCAACGGCCCACAATGAAAACATACAAAGAGAAATTGTCCTTGCCAGAGCAATTATTAGGCACAGAGTTTTAAGGTAATTAAGGAAAAGAAAATAGTTTCATATATTTAATTACAAGAATCCCGTCGCATTTAAAAATAGATCTTATAACCCGGTAGTGGGTTTGGCCGAACTCGGTAGCTTTAGCTCGAACTCTGTATTTGTCGTAAAAAATCATTGAACTTACATAAATTATTAATTTAGAAACCTAGTTGCTTAAAACAATTAGAATCTCAAATTCATAATATTGAAATTCTGGTCCCGCCTCTGCTTATAACTCTGCAAAATCAAGATTGAATTTAAAAGAAAATTGGCGGGTTCTGATAGGATCATATATAACCATGGTGAGTGAATTATAATATAGCACAAAAGTAAGGAGTTAAGTTATATATGCTAGGGGGTCGTTTGGTTCGAAGACATGCCATGCTGGATTAGTTATGTTGAGGTTAGTGTTATTGAAATTAATTATGCTGAGATTAATTATCAAGTTATTATTTCTTATTGACTGTTTGGTATGTTATATTAATCATGTGATTATCAATTTTACTACTTTATCCTGGGATAACATATACTAGGTTTATTCCACTCCTTGACGGGTATTATAAGTTATTTCGGTCCTATTTTTTATCTTAAGATAACATATCCCAGGATTAATAACCAAACAAGGGACCGACGGTTGTAACGATCCGACCAGTCGTTTTGAGCTCTAGCGCGTCGTTCAGCAGTTTGAGACCATGAGCAGCTTCACTTCAGGTATTATGACTTGTACGCATGGTCGGAATTGAATTTCGGGAAGTTCGGAGTTAAATTGAAAAGAGAATTCTCATTTCGGAAGTTCTAAGTTGAGAGAATTGACTAATGTTGGATTTTTGAGTAAACGACATCGGAATCTGGATTCGAAGGTTCCAGCAGGTTCGTATGATGATTTCAGACTTGGGCATATGTTCGGATTGGGTTTTGAAAGACCTGGGAATGTTTCAACACTTATTGTGGAAGTTAGCATTTTTGGAATAATTTCATAAGTTTGGGTTGAAGTGCATTTCAGTGTTATAAATGTATGTTTGGGATACCGAGTCAGGGAATAACTCCGTATGGTGATTCTGGTATTGGGAGCGCGATTGAAAGTGAATTCGGAGGTCCGTGGGTCATTTTGGAGTCATTTGGCTAAAGATAGAAATTTGAACCGGAAGTAGACTTTTTGATCGGGTCGGATTCCAATTCTGGAAGTTGGAGTAGGTCTGTAATGTCGAATGTGACTTGTATGCAATATTTGAAGTCAATCGGACGTGATATGATAGGTTTCGACATCGAATGTAGAAGTTTGAAATTTTAAAGTTCAGTAAGCCTGAATTGGAGTGCGATTCATGATTTCGATGTTGTTTGATGTGATTTGAGGCCTCGAGCAAGTCCGTATTATGTTACGGGACTGGTGGTGTGATTGGATGGGATCCCGGGGTCCTCGGGTGTGTTTCAGGGTGGTTTCGGATCATTTCGGGCTCTTTTGCTATAGCTGTTGTTGGTGTCTGGTGTTGTTCTTTGTGTTCGCGAGGGTACTCCCGCGTTCACGAATAAGGATTGGGCTTCATGGAATTTTTTCTTCGAGTTCGCGGAGATGTACTCGCGTTCGCGTAGAAGAAAATCTCTGTTACACAGGTCTGACTTTGGAGGTTCATATCTCACAATCTATAAGGAATTTGAAGATGATAAAAATGGAAGTTGTTGCCCTTTGTATCTAGTTTTCATAAAAGTAAACCATTTATCATTTGGATGTGTATAATAAAAGTTATGTGTACTACACTATAGGCTGTCCAAGAAGATGAAGAAGAAATTTGTCTTGCATAGGGCTGACTTTGAAGGCTTACATCTCAAAATCTATAAAAGAACTAGGATATGACCAAAACATGAAAGTTATAGATCTTGGTTTCTAGTTTTCAAAAAGTTAAACCATTTGTCATTTGGAGTTTTGTACAAAAAGTTATGGCCATTATACTAGAGGATGTATGAGAAGAATTTGGAAAATGGTTTTTGGGGATTTTCTTCTTCACGAACGTGAAAATGAGTCATCTGGGCAGCATATAAGTGTAAAGAAATTGGTTTGGCTCATTTCATCTCATTTCCTCCATGGGAGCCAACCTAGGAGAGATTTTGGAGGTCCATTTTTATCCTCCATATCAAGGTAAGTGATTTCCACCTTTTGCAAGTTAACTACTTGGATTATAACTAGATTTTAACATGAAAAATAATGTAAATTAGTAGAAATTTTGGGATTTTGAAGAAAGCCTAGGAAATTTGTATTCTTGGATTTTGACCACGATTTTGGACATAAAATTGAGAGACAATTATATATGTGAGTTTGTAAGATTGTGGGTAAACTTTATCTTCAAAAATTTTTAGAATCCGGGCACGTGGGCCCGAGGGCAATTTTGTCAAATTTTCAAGCGGAGTTGGGATTTTATATAAATTGAATTGTTATGAGTATTAGGGTGTATTTTCATTGGTTTGCCCGTTATTTGGATAGTTTTGGAGCATTGGTGCATCGGTTTGAGTCATAGGAAGGGGCTTGGAAGCCAGTTATTGGACTTCGGAGCGAGGTGAGTCTCCTTTCTAACCTTGTAAGAGGGAATTGTCCCCATGTGATGACCCAAAAGGTCATCACTTGTTTTGAAAGTAAATTCTTTGTTCCGAGACCTTAAAAACCTTCTCTTTATCTCATCTCGATTTGCATGTGCAGTCCGGATGTATATCCGGAACGCTTTTATGTAAAAATTTGATGAAATACTAATTTGGCCTTTAAAATTTAATTTAAGTTGACTTTGGTCAATATTTTTGGTAAATGGACTCGGACCTATGATTTGACGGTCCCGGAGGTTCCGTAGAAAAATATAGGACTTGGGCATATGCCCGGAATCAAATTCCGAGGTCCCAAGACCGAGAGATTAATTTTTTGAAGAAAATTGTTTAACTAAAATTATAAGAGTTTTTGGAAATCTAAATGTGTTTGAATTTGATGGTATCAGGCCCGTATTATGATTTTGGAGCCGGGTACAGGTCTTACATGGTATTTAAGTTGAGCATGTAAAATTTGGTAAGAAACGGACTTGATATGACGTGAATCGGACCATCGGTTGTTAAAAATGGAACTTAAGAGTTCATGAGATTTTTCTTTGATTTTGATGCTAGATTCATAGTTATTAATATTATGTTGATGATTTGATCGTATGACCAAGTCCGTATGATATTTTTTGACTTGTGTGCACATTTGGTTTGGTACCTCGAGGGCTCGGATGAGTTTTGGATAGGCCACGAAGTGTTTTGAACTTAGGAAAAAATGTTGTGTGTTGCAGGTCTGCAGGCTTTGCAATTGCGAGCTCACATTTGCGAACACCCATCGCATTTGCGAAGATTGGGCTGTGTAGGGACCTTCGCAATTGCGAAGCTTATGTCGCAATTGCAACCTTAGCAAACACCACATTTACGAACAATTGTTTGCATTTGCGAAGAAAGCAGAGATAAGCATCCTTCGCAATTGCAAGTTCGCATTTGCAAACATATCATCGCACCTGCGATATCTGCACCTGCGCAAATCATAACTTAGCCAAAAATTCTTTATTTTTTAAAATTCCTCAAACCCTAAACTCTCTTGGGCAATTTTCTAAAGAAAAGTTCTTCTCCAAATCGATTGTAAGTCATTTCTAACTCATTTTCTCTAATCTATAACATCTTTTTACATGATTTCAACTCAAAATCAAGGGTTTTGTCACGACCCAATTCCCAAACCCGGTTGTGATGGCGCCTCTCATGAAGACAAGGCCAGCCAACAGAACAACAATGCCCCCTTTTAACAGTTAATAAACATAAATGAATGAATAATACGACTTAATGGCATTAATAACAGATATTTACCACCCAACACAACCCGACCGGGGCGTCACAAGTTCATGAGCATCTAAAGAAGACTGAACACCACTACAGGGCCAATAATATACAAAATAAAAACTGGAGTTCAAAATATGAAGTCCGGTGTAGCGAACGCTGGCGGTCACCTTGCTCAGCTACAATAGTCATACCTTCAATCAGCTAGTAACCCGCTACCGGGTGAACAATACCTGCAACTGCACGCGAGGTGTAGGGAGTAAAGTGAGTACTCCAACTCAGTGAGTAATAAGAGTAAATAATAACTGAGCAGCAGAAATCACGTAAGGCACTCCATCATGCTATAAAGAATATTGCAATCCTTTGAGAAATCAGTAAACCGTGAAATCCTTTATAAAATATCTGGGCTCAGTTAAAACCTCTTTTAAAAATATCTTTTTCAACAGTTACGAAAATGAATGCATAATCAGATAGTGCAAGTCCGCACGCATGTCAGCCCCTCGGGCACAACACTCCATTAACAAATAACACCAGGGTATATGGTAAACAGTGCAAGAAGTAGCATGGATGCCAATGATATGAGAGTGCTGAATGTCATGACAAACATTACAAAATAAGAATAAATGCATGAGTGCAATACAATATATAAGACGGTACACTCCATTACCCGCTTCGGTGTGTAGCCCGATCCATTTAACGTTGACGACGCTCACTGGGGGTGTGTACAGACTCCGGAGGGGCTCCTACAGCCCTAGCGCAATATCAAGTCATCTCGTGGCATCAATTAATTCTTGGTCAGTCAATGTTACCTGACCGGTCAGTCATTGTTACCTGACCAATTTACACATACAATGTCATTATTACCACTGCTTCAAGTCACATCATACAGTGTCATTGTTACCACTGTTTCACGTTACAACATACAGTGTCATTGTTACCACTGTTTCAAGTTACATCATACAGTGTCATTGTTACCACTGTTTCAAAATCAATGTTGCGGCGCACAGCCCGATTCATGCTCAGTCCAGAAATCAACATAAGCCCCTTGGGCATTTGTAAAACGGTAGTTTTCAGCGCGAAATATCATTTAAAATATCATTTGAGTTTTCAAAACTTAGAAGTATGGCTGAGTTTGCAAAATAGTAATTAAAACCTTAGACTGAAACCAAATGATATGCAAGATATGCTAAAGCAATAATATCAATCCCCGAAGGATTTACATAGTTGGCAATCAGCCCAAACATGGCAATCAGCCCAAATTATGATGATAACAAGTAGTTTCAGTCAAATACGTAGTAAAATCAACAACCGGGATAGACCAAGTCACAATCCCCAACGGTGCTCTATCCCACGCTCATATCCGGCGTGCAAGTCACCTCAATACAACACTATGATGTGCAAATCCGGGGTTTCAAACCCTCAGGATATCATTTACAAGTATTACTCACCTCGAACCGGTGAAATCTCTAGCTCGCGATGCCCTTGCCCCTCAAATCGGCCTCCACGCACGTCGAATCTAACCAAAATCAGAGCGAACGCATCACAATATGCCAATGGAACAATACCCAATCGAAAACAATCAAAAAATAGCAAAAATCTCAAAACTAGCAAAACCCGAGCCCCGGGCGTACTTCTCGAAATCTAGAAAATTTTATATCAATACGATCCTTATCTCACCACAATTCTATACATATCAAATTCACAAGAATCGGAGTCTATATGACCCCTCAAATCACAAATTCTCATTCAAAAACCCAAGCCCTAATTCTTCATTTTTAAACCAAATTTTCATGAATTTAAATGTTGAAATCGTAATTAGATGATTTTTTTAGGCCATGGGACTTACCTCCAATTGATTCCCAGTCAAAAACCTTCAAAAAAAGGCTCCCAAGCTCGCTCAAAAATGGTGGAAAATGAACCCAAGTCGCGGATGAAATGTTCTTAAAATATTCTGCCCATGTGACAAATCCTTCTTCGTGAACGTGATGGCCCTCTCCCGTTCGCGATGGCCAAAAATCCACTGGGCCGTGTTTACTCTTCGCGAACGTGGAGCCCTCCCGCGAACGCGATGCCTCAGCCTCCCATTTTACGCGAACGCGTTGCCCTAACCGCGAACGCGAAGGCCAACCAGCTCCCCTTACGCGAACGCGAGTCACCGATCGCGGACGCGATGTATAACGGACAGGGACCCCCAAACTCCCTCTACGCGAATACGGGGTCCCAGACGCAAACGCGAAGACCAACGGCCTTAGGCCTACGCGAACGCGACCCTGCCTCGCGAACGCGAAGGCCAAATTGGCCTGCAACTGCTGTTGTAAAATCTGCAACTCCTCAACACCCCGAAACTCTCCGTTAGCTATTCGAAATCACCCCGAGGCCCCCGGGATCTCAACCAAAAGCACAGATATGTTCTATTACCTTATTCAAACTTGTTCGAACCATCAAAACACTACCGTTAACATCAAAATCATCAAATTTCATCAAATCAAAGCCTAAGTTTAACTAAAACCTCCAAAACTTGCATTCGATCAAAAACCCAACCAAACAATGTCCGAATGACCTGAAAATTTGCAAACATATCCAAAATCATCCAACGAAGCTACAGAAACTCTCGGAATTCCATTCCGACCCTCGGATCAAAATCTCACCCATCAACCAGAATTCGCCAAAATACTAACTTCGCCAATTCAAGCCTAATTCTACACCAGGCCTCCAAAATCAATTCCGATCACGCTCCTAAGTTACAAATCACCTCCCGAAGCTAACCGAATCATCAGAAATCACATCCGATCCCTATAACTCATAAGTCAATGCCCGGTTGACTTTTCCAACTTAAGCCTTCCTTAAAGAGACTAAGTGTCTCATTTATTATCAAAACCAATCCGAATCAACTCTAACACACCACATAACGGTAACGGAACATGAAGAAGCACAAAATAGGGGAAACAGAGCAATAACACATGAGATGACGAGTCGGGTCATCACAAGTTTTCATAGGGGAAATTAGGTGTTTTGGATAGAACTTAGGATTTTCAAATTTTGGGGATTTGGACCTCGATTTGAGGTCCGATTAAAAAAATATATATATTTGAGTTCGTGGGTTAATGGGTAATCGGATTTTAGTTTGAATCTTGGGTTTGACCATGTGGGCCCGGGGTCGATTTTTTTACTTTTGGGGGAAATAATTGGAAAACCTATTTTCATCCATTAGCATTGATTCATTTAGCATTTATTGATATAGTTAAGTAACTTATGGCTAGATACAAGCGAATTGGTAGTAGAAATAAGAGGTAAAGCGGTAGTTGATACTTGAATTGTGTTCGTGGCATCGAGGTAAGTGTTTGGTATAACCTTAGCTTGAGGGAATAGGTATTGTGTCTTATTTGCTATGTGCTAGTATAGTATACGATGTATAGGTGTAGTGACGAGTACATATACGTTGGTGTCAAGCATGCCCCTGAGTCTTAATTTCTGATCGTTGTGGTTCTTAATATGTACTACGAATGCCTAAATTGTTGATCATCCATGTTAAGAAAGATTTATGATTATTTTCTTGGTAATTGGTTGTTGTTGAGCATTAGCTCTAGTTGAGGCTAAATTGTGGAGTTGATTATTGTTACAAGTTTGGTTATATATAATTCCCTTGCCGGGACGTATTTAATTCTTATTATTGATTCCCTTACCGGGATGTATTTATACTAATTATTGATTTCCTTGCCGGGATAATGCTGTTGCTATTGTTTGGATGAGGAAAGAGTGACAAAGCACGAAAGATGATGCCGTGTACATTCATATTTATGCACTGGGTGAGGAAAGAGAGATAAATCATGAAGGGTGATGCTGTGTACATATTGCCTGTTTATTTTGACTTCTAGCTGCTTTGGTTCAAGTACCTTGATTGTCTTATTCCACTATTACTGTGATTCATTATGTTGGTATTTTACCCACAACATGTTACCCTTTCCCCGTTACTTTTGAATTACTTTTATTATTATTATTATTCTGTTAGATACTGTTTAGCTGCAGGTTATTGGTTGTTGTGTCCTAATCTCGTTACTACTTCGCCAAGTTTAGGCTCGACACTTACCAGTACATGGGGTTGATTGTGCTGATACCACACTCTGCACTCTTTTATGCAGATCCCGGTACTGGAGCATACAGACCTTAGTTTGGCGTTGCTGCCTTCAGTCCATTTGGAGGCCCGAGGTAGTCCTGAAGGCGTCCGTAGGCCCTAGCATCCCTTCCCTATCTAGTTTTCATATGTTCTTTACTATTTTCGAGACATACATGTATTTTCTTGTTTATACTTTATTTGTAGTTTTCTTAGATAGTCCGTAAGTTTGTGACACCACTTTTGGATAGTTTATGTGATGGATTTGCATTGTTATTAGCTAAATTATTAAATTTTTATTCTTCCTCTCTATTAAATTCTGCTGTTTATGAATGTCAAATTGTAATTGTTAATGTATTAAAAATGAAAGGAGTAAGATAAGTGGCTTGCCTAACTTTCACTAGTATGCACCATCACGACTTCGGAAGGTGGAAAATTCAGGTCGTGACACCCCATAGGTAAATTAATTGGATACGTGCTCCTATTTGTGGGGGCTACGTACGCGCGAGGTGATGAGAGTCCGTGCGTAGCTACTATTATTTTCGTACTCATGCTACACTTATTGTGCATTTTTTTTTGCACAAGGTCATGTATGTCTAATGGCATAGATCGACGCAACGGCATGGTCGATGCAGAGAATTAGGTGAGCTGCCCTACTCGAGACGACCCGTAGCCAGTAGAGTTTCCTTCAGAGTACTATATTGTATTTTCTTTTTCTGTCCAATTATATTTCGGATAGTTATTATGTTGTATTTTATTTAAATCCTAGAAATTGCTCATGCACTTGTGACACCGGGTTCTAGGATGATTATGGAATTATTCAATATTAAGTTTGTTAAAGACATTATTTTTATTTTAGTGAATTTCATTATTTATTGGTTAATGTATAAAAGAAACGATTTCAATAACTACTAAAATGGAAATTTAATTAACTTCTTGGTGTTGGCTTGCCTGACAGTAGTGTCCGGCGCCATCACGACCCTTAGAGGATTTTGGGTCGTGACAACGGTACTAATTTTTAAACCTAGGATTATTTTTGCATATCCATCGTAATGACCCCTAATAGTTTAAAATATTTTTATATCGTTTGTGTGCTTTAACTTCTTATACCAAGTTAGTTACTCCATTTATACTAACTAGCCTTAGGTTACGTACTTTGAGCGTGTACCTATAATATGAATATACAAGTTACCCCCCAAATCCCACAAAAGAGGACAAACTTATTTGGGGTTTAACTGCCAATGGCTCTTACTCACACAGTTCTGCTTACTCCTTTCTTAGCAAAGCTAATAACAATTTGGGAACAGATGAAGAAGGAACCTTCAATTGGATCTGGAAGCTCCAGGCACCCAACAACATAAAGAATTTCATCTGGATTCTTACCTATAAAAGGCTACCCACTAGGGGCTACCTCCACATAATTGGGGTCAATTGTGACCCCCCAGTGCTCTTATTGCAATAATTGTGAAGAAACACTCGACCATATCCTCTTTGAGTGCACCAATGCAGTATGTTTTTGGAACGAATTACACTTCAAAGCATCCATTGAAACCACACAATAGAACCCCATCTTTTCAGCCTAACAATGGACTTAAACTTGGAGTTCAATTAGGAAAAACCCATTTAATGGCCACATCCTCTGGAAAAACATCATCCCCTTCTGTTTCTGGCATATCTGCCTAACCAGAAACAACAATCTCTTTCATGACAAAAAGAATATTTTCAACACTTCCAACATCATCTCTAAAGCTACAGAATATATTGTGTTGACAAAAAATGCTTCCACAAAAAAAATACAAATCAAATCACAATCAAATGGGAGCCGCCAAGGAGAGGCTCTTACAAACTGAATACGGATGGAGCATCTAAAGGTAACCCATGCATGGGAGGAATAGGTGGTGCATTCAGAAATCACAATGGAGAATGGATAATTGGGTTTATGAAAAATATCCCCCACACGACCAATACTTTGGCAGAACTGAAGGCCCTCCTAAAAGGACTACAACTTGCTGAGCAAAATAACTTGGTTCCATTAGAAATCAATACCGACTCTGCTAAAATTATACAATTGTTAATTACACGTAACCTCACTTATGATCCTATAATTTATGAATGCATGTCCTTAATATGCAGGATGGACAGGGTCGTGGTGAAGCACACTTACCAGGAGCAGAATAGGGTGGCAGATGCCTTAGCCAAGGAAGAAACAAAGACAATCTTTTTGAACAGATCTAGTATACTAGCAATTTATCTGATGTTTTCCAATGATACATTTTGGGCAGACATCCTAGGAACTGACTTTGTTAGGATTTTTGTGGGTTACAATATGAAAATAATACTCCAAACATTACTTCAGTAGGGGTCCTACAGTACCCCAACAATGACTTAACTGTGTAATGTCTTTATATGCTAGTTATATAAATATCCTTTCAACCAAAAAAAAAGTTAAAAATTAGTACATATTATTAACCAATAATATGAATATACAACTTAAAAAATTAATACATATTATTAAATAATGTGTTTGAGTTATAAATAAAATTAAAGAAGAAAATGTGAATTCTTAAAAATAATTAATGTTGATAATATTTAGCTAGACATACTAATAGGATAAAATTATAAAATAAAATATTGATGGAAAACATAAATCCAATCAAACAACACATACATTTAATTAACTTTTACCAATTCATAGCTTCTTCCTCGACGTCTCATAATAATTTCATAATCTATTTGAATACCAGTATATATAGATCTGTCACGACCCGGATTTCCCACCCTAGGGAGTTGTGATGGCGCCTACTAATAGGAACTAGGCAAACCAACTCAATTTACTTCTTTTAGCAACTATCATCCATTTAATGAAAACAAAATATAATATGATAAAGCGGAAGTCTCAAATATAATTAAATGAAAGAAATGCGGAAGTTTAACAAAATTCTCTACCCAAGACTGGTGTCACAATACTCACAAACGTCTAGAGAATACTAAATACAAAGTTTGAATGAAACATAAAACTGTCTCCTTCGGTACGAATGATAACAAACTGAATAAAATAGAATGGGACTCCGGGCCTGCGGACGTCAGCAAGGCTACCTCAAATATCTCTGGACTGAAAGTTCGCTCCCAGAATGCTACTGCTACTCAAATGCTGCTCCAACACCTGGATCTATGCAAAACGATGCACAGAGTGTAGCATCAGTACAACCGACCCCATGTGCTGGTAAATGCCTGGCCTAACCCCGACGAAGTAGTGACGAGACTAGACCAGACTACCAGATAAACCTGTGCAGATATATATATAAAAGTACAACAAAATAATAGCGGAAAGTAAACACTTAAAACTGGGAGGGGAACATGCTTATGGGGTAGCAGTTAAAACGGAATATCAAGAATAACAAGGAAACTACATCTGATTTCTTCTAACACAGAATAAAGGAAAACAAACTACTTTCACTTGTTTCAATTTCCTCTCGTTGCAGGCGTGAAACTCGATCCCATTTCTCAAAATATCACGTGGTAGGCGTACCACTCAATTCCATTTCATAATATCACGTGGTAGGCGTACCACTCGATCATATTTCATAATATCACGTGGTAGGCGTACCACTCGCTCCTATTTCATAATATCACGTGGTAGTCGTACCACTCGCTCCCATTTCATAATATCACGTGGTAGGCGTACCACTCGCTCCCATTTCATAATACCTCGTGGTAGGCGTACCACTAGATCCTATTTCATAATACCTCGTGGTAGGCGTACCACCCGACCCCATTTCATAATATCACGTGGTAGGTGTACCACTCGCTCCCATTTCATAATACCTTGTGGTAGGCGTACCACTCGATCCCATTTCATAATACCTCATGGTCGGTGTGCCACACGATCCCATTTCTTTCAATACAGTACACAAAATAATCCCGACAAGGGAACAAGATAATATAATAAACTATCCCGGCAAGGGAGATCCAGCTATAACCAAACTTATTCAATTTCTACTTAACATATTTAAATC
>MU721653.1:60706-71921 GCA_026770625.1 Nicotiana glauca | reverse complement strand
ACTCAAGCCTCTAGTATAGCTTTACCCCTCGAATTCACCACCAAACTGCTCGAATCTAGTCACAAATTACTTGAATGAATCAACAAATGCTAATTGAATCAATTTGAATGCATGAAAATGAATTTACCAAAATTTACTCAAAAATTCCCAAAACGCCCCTGGCCCACGTGGTCAAAACCCGATGTTCCAACCAAAACCTGGCTACCCATTCCCCCACGAGTTCATATTTGTGATTTGTTTTTAAATCGGCCCTCAAATTGAGGTCCAACTTCCCAGTTTTAAGAAAACCTAGGTTCTACCCAAATCCCCATTTTCACCCATGAAAAACCTTGATTTTAAGATGAAAACATGATAAATGATGTTAAATATTGAAGAAATTAAGTGAAAATCAACTTACAATTGAATTGGAGAAGGAAGAGTTCTTGAAAAATCGCCAATGGGTGTTTGGGTTTGAGAAATATGAAAAGTCAGGTCTAAAATCGTCTAAGTATGAAAAATGCAGGTTACAGATGTGGGAAATGCGAACTGGGGTTCGCAATTGCAAACCCCGACCAAATATGGGAATTGCGAACACAACTTCGCATTTGCGAAGCCAGGCCATGAACGAGACCTTCGCATTTGCGAACATAGTCTCGCATTTACGAGCCCCTCACTTCGCAATTGTGATGGGGAACTTCGCATTTGCCAAAATAGGCAGGCCTGGGGACTTTCAGATTTGCGAGTAAAATCCTCGCATTTGCGGCCTGTGCGAAATTTCCTAGACCTTGCAATTGCGACTCGAAGCTCGCATTTTCGAGCTCGCAATTGCGAGTCTCCCCTTCGCATTTGCAAAAACCGCAGAAACCAACATACCAGATTTTCCTAAGGTTCAAAATGCAACTTGACGCCTACCCAAAACTCACCCGAGCCCTCGGGGCTCCAAATCAAACATGCACCCAACCTCAAAAACATCATATGGACTTACTCGTGCGATCAAATCGCCAAAATAATATCATATACATAGAATCAAGCCTCAAAACACATGATTTTCTTCTAAACTTCATAAACTTTTAAGTCTGGAACTTATAGTCCGAAACACGTCAAACGACGTCCGATTTCAACCAAACTTTACAGATAGCGCTTAAACCATATATAAGACTTGTATCGGGCGTCGGAACCAAAATACGAGCCCGATACCATAGTCTTTTAATCAATTTTCATTTCCAATTTCCTTAACAATTTCAAAAAAATAATTTCACAGAAAAATTCTTTTCTCGGGCTCTAGACCTCGGAATTTGACTCCGGGCATATGCCCGAGTCCCATATTTTTCTACGGACCCTCCGGGACCGTCAAATCACGGGTTCGGGTTGTTGATACCCAATTTTTCCCTAAGTATTTTTATATCCGAATATTTCCAAAATAGAATATTGGTGCATATATATGCACACCCAAGAGTTTTGGCATTTTTAATGATTTTTAAAACCAACTTATTACCTAAATTTTATACAACAAAATCCAATAATTATTCCCAAAATTATCATTTTGGTGAATAATTCATTTTATTTTTACATTTACACCAAAATATAATTAAGGTAATTTTCGCATATTTTTACAAGTTTATTTGGTATTTTTAAAGCTAAATGGCATATAGTTGCAATTATAGCCTATCTTGTAATTTATGGCATTTTATGTTTATAAAATTTATCCCAGCATTTTTTAATTAATATCTACATAATACTTATTTACCCAGTATGTTTAATTTATTTTTCAAATCAATATTACTATTCTTATAAAATTAAAAGGGGAAAATTAGCTATTTATGATTTGGCCTCTATTGCATTTCAATTATAGCCAATTTGGTATTCCATTTCAGCCCCAATTTAAAATCCAATTACCTAGCCCAATTAATACGCCTACCCGACCTATACCCTTTCCTATCATACCCAAATCCGTTCCCCATTTAACCCGTTCAATCCCAGCCGTTGATCCTTTAGATCAACGACTCCCCTCTTCCCTTTCCTTTTTAATTCAAATGACCCCAAAACCCTACCTCATTTCTCTCGACCGCCGCCTTTGAATCCTCTCTTCTCTCAACTCTCTCTCAACTCACCTCAAACCCTAGCCGCTGACTCTCATCGAAACCCTAATCTATGGCTTCTCAGGCTCATCGGAGGCTTATACTAGCCTCTCATGGCTTCTGCGTGCTAGTTTCTAAAGGTCCTATTGCCAGATCTTGAAGAGTTCCGACCAAGCCTTTGTTCGATGACTGTTCTCCGATCGTCTTTAACCTTTGTCCGGCCAGTCATGGCTATTCGAGTTCGATCTTCGACTTTCCTGCTCAAATCGATGGTTTCCAAAGCCTTTCTCATCACCTGGGTTTCTTACGAAACCCTAATCTCAAAGGTTCCTTTGATTTATTTTAAATATGTTCTGGATCTATGTGTGTGTGAACCTTCTATGCGCTTTTCTAGAAGTTTCTTTAATTTTTGTTTTCAGAAACTATTTATTCTTCAACTAGGGTTTCATGTTAAGTTATTTCGAATCTCTTCTCTTATTGTTGACACGTTTTACTGTATTATTGTTTGTGTTATCTTCTATATGAGTAAGCATGTTGAAAACCCTAATTTTCTTGGGGATTTTGTTTGAGTTTCTTGGTCTGTTTGTTAATGGTCGTTTGATTTGCCTTATTTTTTTTTTTACCTAAGTTAGCATAGTGAAAGCCCTAATTTTGGGCTTATTCGAGATTCTGAACCTGTTTATTTTGCCATAACTCGGCTTCACGTGTCTATTACTTGTACATTCGTCTATATATACTGAGTTCCTTTTGTGATCGATTCTCAAAACTTGTGATTAATTTTAAAAAAACTTTTCCTTTGTGAAATTCTAATTTTACTCGCCTGTCAAGGGTTAATTGATTCGCTTTCCTTTGATTGGCCTCACTGAATCTTTCCAAAAATAATTTCAAATCCTGTACTTAGACTCAATTGGCCATTGTATTACCTTACTGCTTCTTTTATGGCAACAACCATTCTATTTACAAGGCCTATTCTCCCTTTCCTTACTTAAATCCTGTTAGTATCCGTTTGAATGAGAATCCCCTGATTAAAGGGGAGTCTTATGCTAATTGATTCTGATTTGTGACCATGCCATATTTCTGATTATATTTGTACTTGTTACCTTATTTCTCTACACGTTTTCAAAGCTATAAATACTCTCCTCCCTTTCTTTTGAACACGAACAGAAAAACAATCTGAGTTCAAAAATCACTCTTAAGAAACTCTCTCTCTCTTTTCTGCTCCTTGTGCTATTGCTTGGCTGTGGACTTTTGTTTGCTCTACTTTATTCAGCACTTTTTCTTCTCTACTGGTATGTTCTAGTTAATTTTCAAGCTTCAACCACAACATGTTGCATTCCTGTCTACATCTGATCGTGTTTTCTTTGGTTAACATGTGTTTATAACATGCTGTAACATGTCCCTTTCCCTTGTAATTCAATGTTTAATTTATGTGTACATCCTGTCAGTTGTTGTTTATTTATTTTGTGAATCCCAAACCCTCATATCCCCTTTATATGTTTTAAGTTATGGTTCAGAAACATGAAAATGTATGAAAATCATTGTCCATGAAAGGGGCCCTAAGCTTGCCAATGTCCCATCCCCATTCCCTCACTACATGTGTTGAGTAACAGCCTTGGCCTGCTAGTATTTTTTATTATTGTTAAGGCCATGGCTTGACCTCCAGTAGGTCTTTACTCCCTAAATGTTTGATCAATAGGTTTGGTCAGGCGTGTGCCAGTCTATTCTGTGGCTGGGCATGACCACCAGCCTGCCTGGGTAGCCCTTATCCCTTCTTTTGCACTTACACCTCATTCTTAGAACTGAAGTTCTGCCCCTCTTGTGTGCGCCTTGCCTTGGGACCCTAGAGCTCCCTCTGAACTTGGACACATAAGGGTTGGCCCTTCCACACTGCACAACTCAATTTTTGTTCAACATTTTGGGTGTATGCACTGCCTGGGGTTCCTGAAATCCCTTGGATCTCTGAAACACCTTAGATAAGAGAAGGCTTGGAAATTTGGATCTCGGAAGTGGCTCAATCTCATATTATTAGGCATTAAGTCTGAATTAGGCTGCTCGGATGCAGCTGATGATTTCTGATGTGTTTTTTTAATTTCAGTTTATTTCTTTTGGGCTGTAATAACTTGTATAAACTCGGGGAACTTAGTAAAATGGGGGATGGGATTTAATTTTATGCATCAAGGGTAGAAATCTTGCCCATAGGAGTTTTTTATGATTTCTGCAATTTCACACTTGGAAATCCTGCCCATAGGAGTTTGTTATGATTTCAGCAATTTCACATCTAGAAATCATGCCTATAGGTTAACTTTCAATTTCTGCAAATACATCTAGAAATCATGCCTATAGGATTCATTCATAATTTCTGCATCTTCGCGCATAAATATCCTGCCTATAGGTCAACTTCTAAATTCGTATAAAATATTGTCTATAAACTATTGCATTATGTATTTATAAACACCACTAGGCAAACAATTCATAGGTTCAATAATAAAAGCTGCATATAGATACCATGTTCATAGGACCTTTGTTAATGTCGAAAAAGGTGTCAAAATCAGGAGGCGATAGAAAGCATGCCTATAGGAAATTTCGAATCTGAATAGAGGTAATATTAACTATTAAGTTCGTAACGTCCCAGTTAAAATTGGTAACTCCTTTGAGTCTGCATCTTTTTTCCTAAAATCAGTATATATTGCGTCTAGTTCTAATCAACACTTAGATCAACCAGATCAGTTTCAAACAACTGCATTCGAGTATGCCTAATGTAGACTTTTTGCCTAAAAATATACGTTGAACCAGTCCGCTCGTCGCTTTATTTAAATAAGACCGAAATCAGTACGTGTAAGACATGCTAAACTCTATAATTTTTGATTATTTATGGAGGCATACTTGAGCCCTGATTGCTTGTATGTTTCCCCTTCTATTTGCAATTACTTGTTTTGGTTGATGCCTTAGCATTTTATCCTTTGAAACTTCTGAAGCCCCAAGCCCCTTTCCCTTTAGGATTAGTAGCCCATTTGCCTCGAGAACTGATAGGACTGGGATGGGTAATAGCATGCAATAAGTAAACGATACCATTCCGCGCTTTAATACATTAACGGGGTGGGAAGGGTAGACATGGAGATGATGATTACACAAAACACTATGCGTACAATTGGGTATCGGTGTTGTGCGAATGATCCATGTAATGTATAAACCTAGGACCCCCTCCCTCATTATTAGTTTAATAATCTTCAGATTTTTAAAGGCTATTTCAACTTTTGTTTCTTATACGTCTTTCAAGTTGCTTGCACCAATTGTTTGACCCCTTCCCTTTACTTGCGTATCTCTTCAATCACAAAACTGTTTCATTTCTGAATTTCGGCACTTCTTTTAACCCCTTTTATGCTTCTTGTTTGAATACTTGCTTGTTTATTCGTGTTTTGCGTTTAAAGTCACAATTGTAGCATGGCCGGGAACCACACTAGTGGATCTTAAGGGGTGCCTAACACCTTCCCCTTGAGATAATTTCGAGCCCTTACCCAAACTCTGGTTTTCATCTTTAATCCTTCTAAAACGTGTCCTAATGCACTATAATTATTAGGTGGCGAATCTCCAAATCCAAAAAACCCAATTCCCATACGGGAATAGAGTTGTCTTTCCTAAATGTCGTAAACCCGATTTCATTTTTTTAGAGAAAAGGGGGCATTGACACGGGTCTGTTCACCAAAAATGTTGACCAAGGTCAATTTTAATCATTTTAAAGCCACATTTTGAAAATTTTTATAGGATTTAACATATAATCTTTTCGGCTACGCGCACGGACTATGCATGCAAATCGAGGCAAGTAAAAATAAGATTTTCAAGGCCTCGGAAATGCGGAAATGAAATAGAAAACAGGTGATGACCCTTTGGGTTGTCACATTCTCCACCTTTAAAACAACCGTTCGTCCTCGAACGGACAAAAGAAAGGAGTACCTGAGTCGGAAAATAGATGAGGATAGTGGCTTCGCATATAAGACTCGGACTCCCAGGTCGATGCCTCAGGAGGCTGACCTCTCCACTAGACTCGCACTGAAGGAAAACTCTTCGACCTCAACTGTCGAACCTGCTGGTCTAGGATAGCTATCGGCTCCTCCTCGTAAAACAGATCATTGTCCAACTGGATAGTGCTGAAATCTAACATGTGGGCTGGATCGCCGTGATACCTCCGAAGCATGGACACGTGAAACACTGGATGCACGGCTGACAAGCTAGGCGGCAAGGCAAGTCTGTAAGCCACCTCTCCCACACGATCAAGGATCTCAAATGGGGCAATGAATCTAGGGCTAAGCTTGCCCCTTCTTCCCAAATCTCATCATGACCTTCATAGGCGACACTCGGAGCAAGACCCGCTCACCAACCATGAAAGCAATATCTCGAACCTTACGATCCGCATAACTCTTTTGCTGCGACTGAGCCGAATGAAGCCTTTCCTGAATGGTCTTGACCTTATCCAAGGCCTCCTGAACTAAATCCGTACCCAATAACCGAGCCTCTCCCGGCTCAAACCATCCGACTGGAGACCGATATCGCCTACCATACAACGCCTCATATGGAGCCATCTGAATGTTGGACTGGTAGTTGTTGTTGTAGGCGAACTCTGTTAAAGGCAAAAACTGGTCCCACGAGCCTCCAAAATCAATGACATAGGCTCGGAGCATATCCTCCAATATCTGAATAGTCCTCTCGGACTGGCCGTCCGTCTGAGGATCGAACGCTGTGCTCAACTGAACCTGGGTGCCCAACTCCTGCTGAACTGCTCTCCAGAAGCGCGAGGTAAACTGCGTACCCAGATCCGAAATGATAGATGCCGGCACCCCATGAAGGCGAACAATCTCTCAGATGTAGTTCTCAGCTAACCTCTCCGATGAATAAGTGGCTGCAACAGGGATAAAATGCGCTGACTTGGTCAGCCTATCAACAATGACCCAAATAGTATCAAACTTCTTCCGAGTCATTGGAAGTCTAGTAACGAAATACATGGTAATCCTCTCCCACTTCCACTCGGGAAGTTCAATCCTCTGAAACAAACCACCAGGCCTCTGATGCTCATACTTAACCCGCTGACAGTTCAAACATCGAGCCACATATGCAACAATATCTTTCTTCATCCTACGCCACCAATAATGCTGCTGCAAGTCCTGATACATCTTCGCGGCGCCCGTGTGAATAGAATACCGAGAACTAAGGGCCTCCGCTAAGATCAACTCTCGAATCCCATCGACATTGGGCACACAAACTCGCCCCTGCAATCTCAAAACACCATCATCTTCTAAGGTCACCTTCGTGGCACCTCCATGCAGCACCGTTTCTCTAAGGACACACAAATGGGTATCATCAAACTGCCGATCACGGATACGCTTCAATAATGAAGAACGAGCGACCGTGCAAGCTAACACCCTTCTAGGCTCAGAAATGTCCAACCTCACAAACCGATTGGCCAAGGCCTGAATATCAAAAGCAAGTGGTCTCTGGCTGACCAGAATATAAGCAAGACTACCCATGCTGGCGGACTTCCTACTCAATGCATCGGCCACCACATTGGCTCTCCCCGGGTGGTACAAAATAGTAACATCATAATCCTTCGATAGCTCTAATCACCTCCTCTGCCTCAAGTTCAACTCCTTCTGCTTGAACAAGTACTGCAGACTCTTGTGATCAGTGTATACCTCACACGTCACACCATATAAATAATGCCTCCAAATCTTCAAAGCATGAACAATGGCTGCCAACTCTAGATCATAAACCGGATAATTCTTCTCGTGGATCTTCAATTTTCTTGAAGCATAAGCAATGACTCTGCCATCCTGCATCAATACCGCACCAAGCCCAATACGGGAAGCATCACAATAAACTGTATAGGGTCCAGAGCCTGTGGGCAAAACCAATATCGGTGCCGTAGTTAGAGTTGTATTGAGCTTTTGAAAGCTCTCCTCACACTCGTCTGACCATCTGAACTAGGCACCCTTCTGGGTAAACCTGGTCATCGAGGCTACTATGGATGAAAATCCCTCTACGAACCGGCGGTAAAAACCTGCTAACCCCAAGAAACTTCGAATCTCAGTAGCTGATGCTGGTCGAGGCCAGTTCTTGACTGCCTCAATATTCTTCGGGTCCACCTGAATACCCTCTGCTGATACAACATGACCTAGAAATGCAACCGAACTCAACCATAACTCGCACTTCGAGAACTTAGGATACAACTGACTATCCTTCAGAGTCTGAAGAACCACTCTGAGGTGCTACTCGTACTCCTCCCAGCTGCGAGAGTACACCAGAATATCATCAATGAAGACTATCACGAACAAATCTAGATAAGGCCTGAACACTCGGTTCATCAACTCCATAAATGCTGCTGGGGCATTGGTCAACCCAAATGGCATGACCAGAAACTCATAATGGCCGTACCGAGTGCGGAATGCTATCTTAGGGACATCAGACGCCCTAATCCTCAGCTGACGGTAGCCAGATCTCAAGTCTATCTTTGAAAACACCTTCGCACCCTGAAGCTGGTCAAACAGATCATCAATCCTCGGCAGTGGATACTTGTTCTTAATCGTCACTTTGTTCAATTGCCGGTAATCAATGCACATCCTCATCGATACATCCTTTTTCTTCTCAAATAACACCGGCGCACCCCAAGGAGAAACACTAGGCCTGATAAAACCCTTCTCCAGCAAATCTTGCAACTGGTCCTTTAACTCTTTCAACTCTGGTGGGGCCATGCGATACGACGGAATAGAAATGGGCTGCGTGCCCGAAGCCAGATCAATACAAAAATCAATATCCCTATCGGGCGGCATACCCAGTAGGTCTGAAGGAAAAACCTCGAGGAACTCCCGAACAATAGTAACAGAGTCAATAGAAGGGACCTTTGTGCTGGAATCGCGAACATACGCCAGATAAGCTAAACACCCCTTGTCGACCATGCGTCGAGCCTTAACATATGAAATAACACTGCGGGTGGCATGTCCTGGGGTACCTTTCCACTCCAATCGGGGCAAGTCTGGCAAAGCCAAGGTCACGGTCTTGGCGTGAAAATCCAAGATGGCATGATACGGGGACAACCAATCCATCCCTAATATAATGTCAAAATCCACCATGTTCAAGAGCAATAAATCAACACGGGTCTCAAGACCCTCAAACACTACCACACAGGAACACTGAACTCGGTCAACCACTATAGAATCACCCACCGGTGTAGATACATAAACAGGGATACCAAGGCATCACTAGGCATAGCCAGGTAAGGTGCAAAATAAGACGACACATATGAATACGCAGAACTAGGGTCAAATAGCACTGAAGCATCCCTTTCACAGACCAGAATAGTACCTGTAATAACAATATTTGAAGATTCAGCCTCTGGCCTAGCTGGCAAAGCATAACATCAGGGCTGGGCCCCACCTCCCTGAATCATATCTCTGGGCAATCGGGTGTTGGCTGACCTCTACCTCTGGTGACCTGAACTCCACTTCTAAGACCTCTACCTCCACCTCTAACACCTCTGCCACCGCCTCTAGCTAATTGGGCATGCTGTGGAACCTCTGGTGCCTGAATCATAGAATGAGAACTCTGATGCTGGAAGCTGCCATAAACTCAAGGGCAATATCTGACAATGTGCCTTAGATCACCACAAGCTTGGAAAGACCTCGTCTGCTGCAGCTGAGCACCCCTCAACCTCGGGTAAACCCTCATGTTGTGACCATACTCACCACACTCATAACACCTACACGAACGCTGCATCTGAGGGAACTGAGGCTGACCCCGTCGACCTGAATGACCACCTGAAGTACCATGAGTGACCGTAGAGCTGACCGAAAAGGCCTGGGAGGATGGCCTCTACCATAAGAACCTCTACCTCCTAACGAGATACCACTGAATCTGCCTGCATGACGGGGCCTCTTATCCAACCTATGATCGCCTCCCTATGGAAGGACCACCTCAAATCTACGACCCACATTGGCCGCCTCCTGAAAAGTGATCTCACTCCCAGCCTGAGCCACTGTACCCGACTGATCTGCCACCACTGGCTGAACTCCTGGAAACAAACCCGCTCGAATGACACTCTCCGTGAAGCCAACCAATCAGACTAGAGCGTCCTGGAGAAATAGGATGGCAATGAACCCCTCTGGGACCTGAGCTGGGCCCACCGAGACTGCTGGGGCTGGAACCTCCTCCTCCAAATCAACCTGAGCCTCCGCCACTGGAGTTGCTGCTGTGGGCTCGGATTGCTACGCGGTAGAAGAGAAAGCATATGTTCTCGCCATCTGCGGAAGAACAGAATAGAAATTCAATCGGTATTCGAGAATTAGAACCGCACGACAAGAAAGAACAAATGTGAAACTTTCCTAACTCTGTAGCCTCTAGGGGATAAATACAGACGTCTCCGTATCGATCCCTCAAACTCTACCGAGTTTGTCCGTGAGTTGTGAGACCTAAGTAACCTAGAGCTCTGATACCAACTTTGTCACGACCCGGATTTCCCACCCTCGGGAGTCGTGATGGCACCTACTAATAGGATCTAGGCAAGCCAACTCAATTTACATCTTTTAGCAACTATCGTCCATTTAATGAAAATAAAACATAATATGATAAAGCGAAAGTCTCAAATATAATTAACTGAAAGAAATGCGGAAGTTTAACAAAATCCTCTACCCAAGACTGGTGTCACAATACTCACAAACGTCTAGAGAATACTAAATACAAGGTTTGAATGAAACATAAAACTGTCTGCTTTGGTACAAATGATAACAAACTGAATAAAATAGAATGGGACTCGGGGCCTGCGAACGTCAGCAAGGCTACCTCAAATGTCCTTGGACTGAAAGTTCGCTCCCAGAATGCTACTGCTACTCAAATGCTGCTCCAACACCTGGATCTGTGCAAAACGAGGCACAGAGTGTAGCATCAGCACAACCGACCCTATGTGCTGGTAAGTGCCTAGCCTAACCCCAACGAAGTAGTGACGAGGCTAGACCAGACTACCAGATAAACCTGTGCAGATATATATATAAAATTACAACAAAATAATAGCGAAAAGTAAACAATTAAAACTGGGAGGGGAACATGCTTATGGGGTAGCAGTTAAAACGGAATATCAAGAATAACAAGGAAACTACATCTGATTTCTTCTAACACAG
>MU721653.1:27264-46487 GCA_026770625.1 Nicotiana glauca | reverse complement strand
AAGAATTGGAAAGAGATGTGATTATCTCCCTTGCCGGGATGTGTAAGTTGTTGTTATTGCTTCCTTGCCAGGATTTAGCTGTTTAATTGTATTTTTTCCTTGCTGGGACATTTCTTGTTATTATTTATTTCCCTCGCCCATTTGGTTGTGATTGCTGTTTGGGTGAGGAAGAGTGATGATGCACGAAGGGTTATTCCGTGCCATTGTTAAATATATTGCACGATGGGTCATTCCGTGCCATTGTTGATTATATTATGCACGAAGGGACATTCCATGCCATTATTAATTATATTATGCACGAAGGGACATTCCGTGCCATTGTTGATTACATTATGCACGAAGGGTCATTCCGTGCCATTGTTTATTATATTTTTACGAAGGATCATTCCGTGCCATGAAATGAGAGTTATGTGAGGAAAGCACGAAGGGTGATGCTGTGCATTTTATTTGATTGCTTTGGGCGAGATTGAGAGTAAAAGCACGAAGTTTGATGCCGTGCAACTGTTGATTTTTCTGCTGTTGTCAAATATTGTTATTGCCATGTTCCTTTCTTAAGTTGTTGACTTCGTATCCGGATTGTACTCCCCCATAGCATGTTTCCCTTCCTTTTTTACTGTTTAAGTTTCGATATTCTTTCCTTTTATTGCATATATATATATAGGTTGATTTGATAGTCCTGTCTAGCATCGTCACTACTTCGCCGGGGTTAGGCCAGGCAGTTACCAGCACATGGGGTCGGTTGTGCTAATGCTACACTTCTGTGCTTTTTGCACAGATCACGGTACCAGAACAGCTTTTGGACCACATCAGTAGTATACTGATCGGGAGCTGACTTCAGTCCAGGGACGACGAGGTAGCCTAGCTGGCGTTCGCAGGCCGAAGTCCCTTTCTATATTTTCTGTTTGTTTTCATTGTACCGAGACAGACATTATGTATTTTCTATTCGGACTTGTTTGTAGCACTCTTTAGAGGTTCGTGAGATAGCGACACCAGTGTTGGGTAGAGAAATATTAACTTTCGTATTTTGGGTTTCCAGTTAGCTTATGTTTTAAAAGACTTCCGCATTTAATTAAAACTTGTTATTTCATTATTGTTGTGTTGTTATCCGAAGATGTTTAAATGTTTGGCTTGCCTAGCTCCAACAGTAGGCGCCATCACGACTCCCGATGGTGGAAAATACGGGTCGTGACAGTTTTGAAGTCTTAATTAAATGATTACTCCTAAATATTAGAAAATAATTAAATAACTATTTTTAAGGGTTAAAAAATGGAACGATATTTCATTAAAGGGCTTCGTGCTTTTAATATAGTATATATGTACTAATGTATCTTCTATATATTATTATAAAATCATGAATACAATGTCGGTTTACAAAAATAACCTCATAATATTAAATTATTTTTCTAAACATGTTGGATAAAATTGTCATATTTATAATTTTAAAATTTTTAGTACTTCTAATTCAATTAAGATTTTGTATTCGTGAAAACTTTTTTTAGTACTATTCTTTAACCACTCAAATAGGTTCCCATAAGGATTAAAAAAAAAAAGCAAACTTTAATTTGCTAGGAAACAAAAACTTTAATTACTACTTAGTTTTTAGAGTCTTTCTTTTATTGAGCTAACGTCAAGTACTAATACAAAAAAGAAAAATAAATATTAAAATACTTATTAGTTCAAAGTAATTTAAGAAAACTTGATTTCCTTAAAGCAAGCATGCCCCAATTATAAGTGTATTAGTCCAAAAAGATAAATCGCATAAAAAAGGTTTAAAAAGGCAAGGTCATGGGACTTATAGCATGGTTGGTCTAAGCTTCTTTTTTGTCAAAAATGTCTATTTTGCTAAAAGTATTTTATTAAGGTCTTTGGTCAAGCTTTTAGAAGAAAAAAAATATTTTTGTGTAGAAGCAGAAATAGTTTTTGAGAAGCAAAAGAATTAGTTTCTTTCTAAAAATATTTTTTTTAAAAGCTATTTTGAGAAAAATACACTTAGAAGCTCTTTTAAAATCTTGGTTAAACACTAATTGTTGCTCAAAAGTATTTCTTTTCAAATTAATTAGCCAAACACAAATTATTTCTCACCAAAAGTATTTTTTTGAAATGCACTCTAAATAAAACACTTTTCAAATTAATCTAATTTTAGAAAATTGGCCAAACAAGCTATTATTAATGTCTTTCTTCACCTAAGATATCCTCTAGGGCTGCTTATCGGGCGGATTGGGCGGTTATTTACTCTTAACGGTTTGGCTTAACGGTTATCGGCTTTTAAATGTATTAATCCGGTAGCCACCCGATAAGATATCGGGCGGATTGGTAACGGTTTAGCTCTTAACGGGCGGTTATCGGCCTGACATACATAATCACTAAATTGTGTTTTCAACTTGCGTCACATCTTCCATAACTATTTCATCTAAATTTACAGGTGAGGGTGCCCGTGGTAGGAAAGTACACAGGGCTTTCAGATGCTTACCTCTCTGTACTGAAGGTGATTAACTGATTATACTCTAGCCTGTTATCCAGCCAAATATATAGAGAGGAGCTTCTTTTGTTTGTATTTGAACTTCCACCTTCTCATGTAATTGTTAGTTGTTGATATAGTTAACACTTGAAAAAGTGATCAGCATGCATAACAGTTTTTATCGAGAACGTATAATTCAGCAGATAATACATCAATCATCATCAAATAGCAAAAAGAACACTAAATTACTTTTTTGCACCGAAAAATACTTCTACATACAGAGCAAATAAACATTAAACACTATTGCAAGTGTACTTTATGAGCTGTCCGTTGCCCTTGCTCATCTGGCTTTCTCAATTTAAATAAGCAATACATTAAGGTGTTGTAACTCCAAATATCAGGAAGAATACTCATCTCAAGCATTTCATCAAACAAATCGACATCGGGATAACATCCTGTAAACGCGTGATTTTTGACTTTTCCCAAGATTTTTTATATTTTTAACGTAAATATTTAATTTAGGTCTAATATAACTATTTTACCTAATTTTGACTATTTTACTTTATTTCATTACAAAAATAAAAAAATACAAAAAAAGATATATAAATTTTAGTTTATGTATTTGTCATAAACTTGAAAAATACAAAAAATATGTACCTTATTTTAACTTCATATAATTTCGAAAATACAAAAAAAAAAAAATAGTTTCATTAAAGTTTTGCAGTCATTTTAATCTTTGAAAAATAGAAAAATAGTACTTTACATTTTTATCTTTATATAAAAACGAAAATTACAAAAATATAGTTTGTTTTAATTGTTAGTCTTATTTTAATAGTTATTTTGCTTATGTATGATTAATTAAATAAAATCATGTTTTCATTTTCGATTCCGGGCAAAGAATAACATTTGAGTTCAAACTACCCGTTTTTAGATCTAATTTTCGGATCTAGTCCATAACAATCCGAACCCACTACACGTGGGTGACACAGACGGAACACAATAAGATGGAAGGCTCACATTTTGAGATATAGGCACGTGAGCCCCCACCTAGGTTTTAAAATACATGGACAGATTTTAGAGGAGGGGGGAATATTTTCCAACGGACATTTTTTGGACACACACATAATATATACACAAATACACAAACAAAGGGAACTCACGTTTTTGGGGGGAGAATATTACTATTGAGTCATCTTCTTCCTCGAGAATCAAAAAACACTAACGAAAACCCTAACCTCCAACTCCAACCACCAGCCCCTCCCATCGTCAACCAAACAACCACCTCCACCTGCTTCGTCGTATCCATCGCAACCAGTCCGTCAACCAGCTCCGACCTCACGTCGTCACCCTCCTGTACGACGACCACCCATCACTTCTGTTGCTTCCTCACAACCAAACAAACCAGTCCGTTTTCAGCCCTCCGTCGTCAACCCACGTCGTCCAGCTGCTGCATCTTCGTCCTCCACGACCACCTCACCTGTCCACAAACCAGTGAACTCATCGTCACTCCATCAAAAACGAAAAAGGGTTGAAAACAGTGAGGAGTCCAAAGGTTCGTTTAACAGTCTTTTCCGGACAGATTTTGCTTCCGTCGAGGTGACATCCGATTGATTTCGTTCCAATCGAGATCTGGTTTCGTCCTCATAATTGTTGTTGTAACCCGTTTACACTGAAGCAATGAAGGTCCGTTTTTCTTGATCCTTAGTCTCTCTATGTGATATGTTGCATATGTTTAGTGTTTGGTTTGAGTATATATTTTGCACATGTAGCATAAAAATGGTTTATTGTACAGTTGTTGAAATTATCCATATGTTTGTGCACCTGGAGATTAGTATTTTTCTCTTTAAAGATTACATTTAAGTTAGTTCTTGTGCTGTAATTTGCTAAGGACATGAGAAACGTTATTTACCAAGGTTAAAGAAGGAAGCAAATGTAACGGATTCCGTTATTGAACCTTTAACTAACGGTTGGGATTATGCTGAAACTAAAGGTATAAGGATTGATATCGGTCAATCTTGGGAAAGGAAAATAGTTTGGTTTGACGTAAGAATGAAGTGAGAATTGGGGTATAAATGGGTCCTTGTAATTTTAATGCTGATTTTATTATTCTGGTGGTTAGGAGCATGCTTAGAAGCTTGTGATTTTATTATCTTTTGCATCACCCCTTGTGTCATAATGGGTTTGATTAATTCCAAGTCTGTCCAACAATCTCACTGTATAACCTTAGAAGCCTACCAATAAGTGCTGCTGAACTTTTGCTATACGTTGGCCCTCCTAATGAATTGTTTTTTTGTTCCTATATATAGCTTATTTGTCTTAAATATTTTATAGTTTATTAATTGTCCGAAAGATATAACATCACATATAGGTGAAGGTAATCGGCATTTTATTATCGCTAATAACCCGCTAGGTCGAGGCGTGCCATTTAACAACTTTTCATGGCCCTCGCAAAGTTAACAACGCGTAGTTGCTTTTAGGTTTGCCCTTTTAAATAATAACGAGATGAGCCTCGCCAAATAAAATACATAAATTGCGGGGTCCTCATAAATGTATATACACTAAAAATACTTAAACTTCGGGATGAGCCGTTTAATGAATTGCACGGCCTTNTATGTGACCAAAATCCAAATCTCAACGAAGTCGAAATGTGTTGATAATCACGGGTACATTGATTGTGACGTGGTTCGAAATGTATTTTCATGACGTTGCAATTCATTTAAAAAATAATGAATGAGACGAGCCTCGACAAACAAAAATACTTAAGCCGCGGGGCCCTCTATATATGTTTGTAAAATTACTTAGATTTCGGGATGGGCCGTTTAGCAAAATTTCATGGCTTTACCCCAAATAATGATACGCTAGTCGCTTTAGGCGCGCCTTTAATAATTTACTTTCTTAAACTTGGGTGCACATTTATGTGACCCAAATCCAAATCTCAACGGAGTCGAAATGTGTCGATAACCACGGGTACATTGATGTGACGTGGTTCGAGATACGTTTTCACAACGTTGCAATTCTTTGTTAAAATAATAATAATAATATCAAAAACGGTTAAAGGTTAAAATTTGCACATAGGTTCAAATGTTTTAAAATCAGATACAACAACAACAACAACAACAACAACCCAGTAAAATCCCACAAGTGGGAACCACGGAACTCGGGAATGCCTAACACCTTCTCCCGGGTTAATAGAATTTCTTATCCGGATTTCTGGTGCGCAGACTGTAATATAGAGTCTATCTTTTCCTCGATTCGGGATTCAACCGGTGACTTGGGACACCATTAATCTCCCAAGTGGCGACTCTGAATGTCTTAATAAATGAATCTCGTTTCGATTGTCCTTTAATTGGAAAAACTCCCTTTACCACGCCCTTCGCGGGGTGCGGTAGCGCCGAAAGGAGGTGTGACACATGCAATATCTGGTAGCTCCAGCTATTAAAGAGTTATACGTAATAACATCAGGATTATTCCAGCTTCCTTCATCCTATGAAGGATGGAATAACCTGCATCAATGCCAACAACGCGACAATATGCAACAATCACTGTATTATAAGTGACGACATCTGGTTGTACTCTGATTCTTATGCCATCAACTATTACCGCTTCAGCTTTCTCCAATTGTTTGGCTTTGCAAAGAGATACTCCACATCTAATCTGGGTGTTAAGACCAGCAACCTGAATCATTTTTGAATGAAATTATAAGACCAGCAAACATAGATTGAAGGATACTCAATTAGCAGAAACAATCATGAAATAGTAACTTATTTTACCCAAATATGAAATTGCAAAAGCTACTAGTCAAGCAATATCAACTTGTTTTATTTAGTATTGATCAAACATTGAAAAGCAAATGAAATTTAGAAATAGAATGGAATAGCATAAATAAAAGAAATGCTTTGAATAGTCCATAAAATTAAGTGTCAAATTAAAACAATGTTTTCAGCTCGTAGTTTCAGCCATGTATGAGTCACTGCAACAACAAAAGAAAAGGAATGGTTATTAAAGATTTAAAGTGGAACACATTTATAAGTGGAACACATTTATAACAACAAAATAGTGTAATTATAGGAAGTTTCTGCTCCAGTGGAGTTAATCAATGAGCCTTTACGAAGCCTTAATCAATAGTGTAATTAGGTATGCCAAGAATCCAAGCCTTTACGCAGTGGAGTTAATCAATGAGCCATTAGCACCAGAAGTTTCATTAGAGATGATGAAAACTTACCATCTGTTGACTGCTGCTCTGGCTATGGCGAGAGGGAGAGGCGAGACGACGAGAGGGAGACTGGTGGCTGGTGGAAGTCGACGGGGACTGGTGTGGTGGTTGCTGGTTTAGGTGTTAGAGTTTCTAGGAATTAGGTTAGCCATTTGGGAATTGGGAATTTGGGATCTTAGGTGCGTATATACTATATAACGTTAGTCTTAGTCTCTTAGACACTTCACACTAGACAGAGAGTACTGGAAGTGGAAAGTGGAAACTAAATTCAAGGGTTTATGTCCTTTTATATATATATATATATATATTCTTAACGGATTAACGGGTTAACGGGTAAGAAAATTAAATAATCAGTCCCCAAACTAATAAGCCGTTAATAAAAAAAATTCAAAGAAAATTAAATAATCCGTCCCCAAACCGATAAGTCGTTAATAAAAAAATTCAATCCGTTCCCCGTCCGTTAAGCCGTTAAGCCGTTACCATTAAGCCATTAAGCTTCGGTTTTGGATCGGTTTTCGGTTTCGGATCGGTTTTGAACACCCCTAATATCCTCAATTGGATTTAAGTCATATATATATTAGTAGTGGATATGGTTTCTTTTTGCATTATATGTAAACTTCACATATTCGTTAGTATTTTTATTAGAATATGAATTAATAATTAAGTAATATATATTGATAGCGCAAAGGTTTCTTCTTTGCATTATCAGTGAACTTCACATATTATTTAGCATTTTTATTAGATTATCAATTAATTTTATCTGAAAATTTATCTGTAATTAATAAATGACATGATATGTTAATATATACATGGTTCTACAAACTTTAAATTAGAATGTTGATCAACAAGAATATTTTCAACATATTAATCAAATTTTATATCCTTCGCAAAATAAATTATTTCCTTAAAACTAATCGTATATTGAATAAAATTTTAAAGATTTGAAGATCTTATGCAATTTTAAATATGATTTTATTAGATGGTCATGGAATAACGAGCAAAAACTATGACCAAACAAGAGCTTTTTAAATTAGATAAAATATTAAATTCTCATTCATATGAACTTAGTTTCAACTTCTTCGAATTGTACTTGGATTCAACTTTCTCCTGAGGTGACATTCAATCTGTAGAATCCCAAAAATATCATATAACATTAGTTGCTGCAACTCTTTAGACTTATTTCATAAGTAATTGGTTTGATATTAGGTTTAGGCTTTGATGTGATCTCATTTGTACTTTAATTATACTAACTTCATCTATTTTCGTGTCTTTCGCACGAGTAAATATTTTTTATTTATTTAAACATGGCATCTCAGTTTGAATTATTAATCCACCAAATAATTCTATTCTTAATAACCTGGTAATATCATATCAATTTCAAACTAAAAATTAGGCAAATCGGGTGAGGTTGCAGGGTGGGGGTGGGTTTCAAACGTTTAAAGCTATTGGTCAGTGATATATAACCATTAAAATAACATCTATCTGATTTCTCAAGGTGAAATAAATTCTTAAGGTGAATTTATTAACCGAAATAAACCATTGAGCATCAGTTACTTTCATTGAGAAAATAATATAGTAATATAATGTGCCAAACTCAAATCATAAGTATCACATAAGAGAGGAAAAGTACAAAAAAGGAGATAATTAATTAATAAGAAGAAGAATATAAAAAGTAACACGTGTAGATAATCCAAAAAACCTTTTTTCCTCATGTAGTAAAAAGTCATAACATGACGCAAGTATCAGAATAATTTTTTGATGAAAACTGTTATCTTTCGGGATCTTTCAGCAAGTTCTTATGGTTCGATACCAAGTCTTCTCATATGCATCTAGAAATCTTGCACATTTTGTTCACTCAAGTAACCACAAAGAATAGTATTAATATAAAATACATGGTGTTAATTAGCTAAAAGAGTGAGAAGAATCCATCTATGCTCGTCCTAACAAATAATTGATTGATTTGTCTAAATAAATAAAAAAGATTACAAGAATTACATTTTTTCAGATAATTTTTTCAGTAAAAATGAATGCTCTTCCTAACAATAATTTACTGTTTTCTATTACCAAGAAAAAAATTACTGATTTCTAAAAAAATAATATGAATTACAAAAATTACCTAAATGTTTATAATAAATAAAGCACAAGGATAAACTTCCTAAATATTAGACTATATTTATCGCAATATATTTTCTTGCACGAACAACTATATGTTGCACTTTCAAGAAGAATGAATATGAATATCGACAACAAGAGTTCTGGTTATGATAGAGCAACTGAAGCATTAGAAGGAAACATACAAAAGAAAAAATCGTCTACAAAGAAGTGTTCGGTAAGATACCATCAAATTAAATACTTTTAAACTATAATATGTAATTATCTAACTAACATGACTAAATTGATCATTTGTGTAAGTTCTTATGATGTCCTTTTATTTTGAATTCACATATTATGCTAATGTAATAATATTTTTCAGCTATCAAATGATTTAAATGGTTAAACCATCACGTGCCATTATTAACGTGCAACGCATGTTCGTAGATACTAGTGATTATTATATAGAGTTATCTACAATTATCTTTTAAGTGATTCGATTAAATAAATATCTTTACACTGTCAATGTATAGAAGTTAAACTCTAAATTTAAAAAGGTATTTAATTAACTTATGAATTTAAGTTATACAAACACCATCAATGTAAAAAAAAATTTACACTATCACGTCACTCAAAGAATATTTACACGTAAAACTCTTTAAAACGTGTTTGTAATCTTAAAAATAAGACATATTACCTATCACAATAACAGGTAAAAGTTACTTGGTGACACATTTTTTTTTAATGTTTACGGTATATATTACTTAACCTAAACTTTAACTTATATATACAGATAATTTGAAGAATTTCACACGTGTGTATTAACATGTTACAATAGGTAGTTTATCTTATTTTCCAAGTTACTGGTCCACTTTTGTTAGAAAAGATATTTGCATTTATCTTTTAAATGGCCTAGTAAAATTAAAATTGTCAAAATCGACCAAATAAAGGACCTCAAAATTAAGCAATAACTAGATGAGCTAAGAGTGATGTACGACACGTCCACTCCCAAGGATTGCCTGTCCTCGGTCCTAAAAAAATACTGTAATGATTCGATCGGTCGTTTTGAGAGTTATAACTCCGATTTCCTATTTACTGCTTTTTTCGTGTCTTCTTCTGCTTATGTGACTTGCCGGGAGGTTTTGGTTTTTGTTTCGGGGTGTTTTGGGACACTTAGTCCCTAAACGAAAGCTTAAGCCTTAGGAATTTGACCGTAGTCGAAACTATGTGAAGACGAACCCGGAATGGAGTTTCATCTATTCCGTTAGCTCCGTAGGGTAATTTTGGACTTAGAAGCGTGTCCGAACTGTGAATTTGAGGTCGGTAGCTGATTTAGGCTTGAAGTGGCAAAAGTCAAATTTTTAAATATTTTGATCGGTAGTGGACTTTTTGATATCGGAGTCGAATTCCAATTCTAGAAGTTGGAATAGGGCTGTAATGTTGACTATGACTTGTGTGCAAAATTTGAGGTCAATCAGACGTGGTTTGATAGGCTTCGACATCGATTGTAGAAATTTGAAGTTTCAAGCTCATTAAGTTTGGATTGGAGGGTGATTTGTGTTTTTGTTGTTGTTTGACGCGTTTTGAGGGCTAGACTAAGTTTGTATGATATTTTAGGATTTGTTGGTACGTATGATTGAGGCCCCGGGGGCCTTGGGAGTGTTTCAGATGCTCAACGGATTATTTTTGGACTTGTTGAAATTGCAAAAATTGCTAGTGTTCAGTTGTTGCTCTTATGCGATCGCGTGAAAGGAGACGCGATCCTGTAAGCTTGTTTGGGGATAGTGGAATTTTACCCTATGTGTTCGCGAGGTGGGGTATGCGATCGCATAAGTTGGTCAAGCTGTGCATCATGAACGCGTGGGCTAGGACGTGTTCGCGAAAGGGAAGTGAGGCGGCAGTGGAGTTCAAGTTTGTTCTTTGCGGTCGCGTGGGGATGAACGCGATCACGATTGCGTAGATTTCAGCAACCAGTGGTTCGCGGTCGCGTGAGGGTTAACGCGTTCGCATAGCATATTTTTTTAATAGTTGGAATTTTATACTACGTGACCGCATAAGATGTTCCGCGATCGCGTAGTGTGAGAATTGGGCAGAATATAGACTTTTCAAAATCGATGATTAGCCATATTTATCATAACTTGAGTTTGGGAGCTCGGAATTGGATGAGATTTTGAGTAATTTTAGAGGCATCGTTTAGATAATGATTCTATACTTGATTTTTGTTATATCCCACTAATCTATCATCAATTTCACCTTTTAATTGCGAACTTGGGTTGAAAATTTGGGGGAAAATGGGGGAACAAAATTTAACTAAGATTTTGGATTTTTGTTTGATATTTTGATACCACATTTGGATAATATTGGTATAAGTGAACTCATGAGTGAATGGTGTTCATATTTTGTGATTTTTACCCAATTCTGAGATGTGGGCCCGGGGATGCTTTTTGGGACAATTTTCTAATTTCTTACTTTAGTTTTGATTTCATTAATTAGATTAGTTTGTTATAGTTATATTTATGGTATGTAATTGATTTTGGCTATACTTGGGGCATTAGGAGTCGGATATTCTTGGAAAAAATATTGTTACCGATCGATTGAGCTCGACTCAAGGTAAATGGCTTTCCTAACCTTGTGTGGGGGAGATCCCCTAAGGATTTGGTACTGTTGTGATATGTGAGCGTCGTGTACATGAGGTGACGAGTGCGTACACATGCTATTTGTTGTAAAATCCGAATTTTACTGAATAATAACCTGTTTTTCCTTGATTGAGTTATGTTAGTATATTGTGTAGTTATCCTGTTTAGCCTAGAATAGCATGTCTATGTGTCTTAAATGCTTATCTGAACTCTGTGCATCATACTTAGTGGATTTTCCTGCTTTTTTTTTGACTTGTACTTAGTCTAACTGTAGGATTTTGTGCTGTTATGGTATTTGTATTGCCTTTAGCTATGTGTTTGCTTTGGGACTACTGGACGATATCCTGGGAGATCCCCTGCATATTTACTTTCAGACTACGGGACGGTATCTTAGGAGATTCTCCTGCACATTTATTTTTGTGACTACTTGTCACGAACCTAACCCCGAACCCGATTGTGATGGTGCCTCTCGTGAAGACAAGGCCAGCCAACTAACCCAATTCACTTGTTAAAGCAGTTAAACAACATAAAAACATTCTAAAACATGTCTTAAATGATAATAAGTAGCGAAAATACAACCCGACACAGCCCAAACCAGGGTGTCACAAGTCATGAGCATCTAACAATATCAAATCCTCAAAGGTAACTACAAAGATTAAATACCGACTAAGATCATAATAGAAATAGATAGAGAGGAGCTCCAGGCTGTGAACGTCAACAACTACCTAAAGACTCCTCGAATATCCGCATGAAGCTGAAATGAATCAGCACTCGGGAGCAGGATCGGATGCACCTGAATCTGCACACAGGGTGCATGGAGTAAAGTGAGTACTCCAACCCAGTGAGTAACTAATATAAATAATGACTGAAAGTAAGAAAACACGTAAGGCACAAGGCATTCTATAATGAAGCATTAAAACCAGTTAAAAATAGTAAATCAATGAAAATCAAGTAAAAATCCTTTTCTCAACAAGTATACAGGTAATTGACAAGCAGTTAAGGTAAAGTAAACAAATAGAAGTTTTCCCCTCGGGCACAATATCAACAAATCTGCCCCTCGGGCTCAATCTCTCATCACAATGGGTACTCGCGCTCATCGGGGGTGTGCAGACTCCTAGAGGGGCCCCTTACGACCCAAGCGCAATAACAAGCCATCTCGTGGCATCAAAGCTAGGCCCTCGGCCTCATATCAATCAAGCCACCTCGTGGCGTACATATCTCAGGCTCCCGGTCTCCAATCAGTATAAGTGTTTCTTCACAATGTAGGCCCTCGGCCTTACTCAGTCAAAAATCATCACAAGCCTCTCGGACAATAGTAAAATAGTATTTCTCAGCCCAAACATTATTTAAAAATATCATTTGAGTCTCAAAACTGAGTAAAAACGGCTGAGTAGTAAAATAGTAAAAATTAACATGACTGAGTTCAAATATTAAATCAAAATAGTGAGTAAATAACAAATAAGAGCCCCGAAGAGTTCAAATAGTTGGCACAAGCCTAAATATGGCATTTAGACCAATAAATGATGATAGCAAATAGTTTTCGATCAAATACGCGGTAAAGTCATCAATTAGGACGGACCAAGTCACAATCCCCAATGGTGCACGACCCCACGCTCGTCATCGAGCGTGTGCCTCACCTCAATATAGCACTATGATGTGCAATCCGGGGTTTCAAACCCTCAGAACATCATTTACAATCATTACTCACCTCGAACCGGCTAATTCTCTAGATCGTGATGCCTTTGCCCCTTAAATCGACCTCCACGTGCGTCAAATATATCCAAAATCAGAACGATGACGTCAAAATATGCTAAGGGAACAAAGCTCAAGCGAGAACAATCATTAAAGGGCACAAATCCCGAAATTACCAAAACCCAAACCCCGGGCCCACTTATCGAAACTAAGAAATTCTTACATTAATAGATTCCTCATCTCCCCACGAGTTCATACATACCAAAAGTTCTCAAGTCCGACCCCAAATGATCCTCCAAATCCCCAAATCAAGAGTCCAATTTCTCAAGCCCTAGTTCTTAAATTTTAAGCTTAGCTCTCATGATTTTGTAGGTAGATTTCACAATAGAATCGACTTTTAAGTCCAAAAATCTTACCTCTAATCATTTCACCATGAATCCCTCTTCAATCTCCTTCAAAAAGCTCCCAAAATGATCAACTATGGAGGAAATGAGCCCTCAAATCACGGATAAAACGAATTAAAAAAAAATATTTTGCCAAGGCATAACTTTCCTTCTTCGCGAACACGGTCAACGCCTCGCGTTCGCGAAGCTCAAACTTACGTTGATCGACTTATTGCCCTATGCGAACGCGACATGCCACTCACGAACATGATGCGATGGCCAACTTTCCAACCCTTCTGCGAACGCGAAGCCCTTATCGCGAACGCGAAGGCTTAATTCTGGCCTTCCTAAAATCCTTCTACGCGAACGCGAGTTTCCACTCGCGAAGGCGAAGAGATAATTCTCTACAATAGTTGAGCAGATTTTCTGCAATTTTCCAAACTCCAAAATGATCCGAATGACCACCCGAAACTCACCCGAGGCCCCTGGGACCTCAACCAAAGGCACCAACACATCCTAAAACCTTATTCAAACTTGTTCCAATCATCAAAACACCTCAAATGACATCAAATCACCCAAAACACATCGGATTCAAGCCTAAGTTTTTAAAATCTCCCGAAATACGCTTTTGATAAAAAATCCAACCAAACCACGCCCAAATGACCTTAAAGTTTACAAACACATACAAAATGACACAAAGAAACTACTATAACTCTCAAAATTTCATTCCGATCCCTATATCAAAATCTCGCATACCAACCGAAAATCGCCAAATATCAACTTCTCCAATTCAAGCCTAATTCTACTCTGGACCTCTAAAACCCATTCCGATCACGCTCCTAAGTCTCAAATCACCTCCCGAAGCTAACTGAACCATCAAAACTCACATCCGAGCCCTATAACGCATAAGTCAACATCTGGTTAACTTTTCCAACTTAAACTTCCTTAAAAGAGACTAAGTGTCTCAAACCTTACCAAAATTATTCCGGACTCGATCCGACCAACCCGATACCACAAAACACGGATAACGAAGCATAAGGAAGCAGAAATGCGGGAAACAAAGTGATAACTCATGAGATGATTGACCGTTTCATCACACTACGAGATGGTACCTCGGGAGTTCTCCCTGGACATTTAATTTTGGGACCACGAGATGGTATCTTGGGAGATTCCCTTCCAGCGGCCAGTCTAACAGACCTGGTCCGAGCCAGCCACAACAGCTACACCCTCCCAGAGCTTATTTTGAGTGTGGCAAAATTCGCTATATGGTGAGGTATTACCCCATACTTAGGAGCGGTGCACCTCCACAGACTTTTCAGCCACCATGTGCTCCACCGGGTCCTTATACTATGGTTACATCACCATCTACCACTACACCCGTTCAACCAACTTGAGTTGGAGGTCGGGGAGGTAGAGGTCCCCCTAGAGGGGGAGGCCAGGATAGATACTATGCTCTTTTTGCTTGGTAGTTGCTTCTGACTCTGTCATTACATGTATTGTTCCAGTCTATCATATAGATGTGTCGATTCTATTCGATCCAGGTTCCACTTATTCCTATGTGTCATCTTATTTTGCCTAGTGTTTGGGTGTATCTTGTGATTATTTGAGATCTCTTATTTATATGCCTACACATATGGGAGATTCTATTGTTGTGGACAGTGTGTATCAGTCATGTTTGGTTATTCCTAGTGGTTTTGAGACCAGAGCCGATTTATTATTGCTCAGCATGGTAGATTTTGATATTATTCTAGGCATGGACTAGTTGTCGCCCCATTATGCTATTCTTGATTATCACACTAACACCGTGAGACTGGCTATGCCAGGCTTACCGCGGTTAGAGTGGAGGGGTACCTTAGATTGCACTCCTAACATAGTTATTTAATTTCTTAAAGCTCTACGAATGGTGGAGAATGGGTGTGACGTGTATCTAGCTTATGTGAGATATGTCAGTATTGATACCCCTAAAGTTGAGTCAGTTCAAGTAGTAATGGTTCCCTGATGTATTTCCATCTGATCTTTCGGGCTTGTCGCCCGGCAGAGATATTAACTTTGGTATTGATTTGTTGTCAGGAACTTAATCCATATATATTCCTCTATATTGTATGGCTCCTCCTGAGTTAGAGGAGTTGAAGGAACAATTACCGAAATTTCTTAATAAGGGCTTCATCCAGCCTAGTGTGTCACTATGGTGTGCTCCGGTCTTGTTTGTGAAGAAAAAGGATGGTTCTATGCGTATGTGTATTGATTATTGACAGTTGAACGGAGTTACAATGAAGAACAGGTATCCACTGATGACCTAATTGATCAGTTATAGGGTGCCAGGGTGTTCTCCAAGATTGACTTGCGTTCAAGCTGTAATCAATTAAAGATTCGGGATTCAGATATCCCGAAGAGCGCTTTCAGGACTCGGTATAGTCACTACGAGTTCCTTGTGACGTTATTTGGGTTGACCAATGCCCCAACAACTTTTATGCACTTGATGCACAGTGTGTTTTGGCCATATCTTCACTCTTTTATCATCGTATTGATTGACGACATACTGATGTATTCACAGACTTGGGAGGATCATGAGCAGCACATAAGGAATATGCTCCAGACCTTGGGAGAAAAAAAGTTATATGTAAGATTTTTGAAGTGTGAGTTTTGGCTAGAATTAGTGGAATTCTTGTGACATGTAGTATCGAGTGATAGGATTAAGGTGGATCTGAAGAAAGAGGAAGTAGTGCAGAGTTGGTCCAAATCATCCTCAGCAACGGATATCTGGAGCTTTTTAGGTTTGGCGGGTTATTACCATCGATTTGTAGAGGATTTATCATCTATTGCAGCACCTATGACTAGGCTGACCCAGAAGGGTGCTCCGTTCAGGTGGACAGAGGAGTGTGAGGACAACTTTTAGAAGTTCAAGACAACTTTGACTACAACCCCACTATTGGTATTGCCTTCAAGTGGGGTCTTATATTGTATATTGTAATGTGTCGTGGGGGTGGTCTCGGCACGGTGTTGATGCACGACCATAGGGTGATTGACTACGTGTCCAGATAGCTAAAGGTACATGAAAAGAACTATCCTTTCCACGACCTTGAGTTAGCAACTATAGTTCATGCCTTGAAGATTTGGAGGTAGTGTCCTTAGTGAGATCTACACCGATCACCAGAATTTGCAGCATCTATTCAATCAGAACGATCTTAATTTGCGTCAGCGGAGGTGGTTTGAGTTGCTTAAGGATTATTATATTACCATTTTGTACCATCCCGCAAGGCCAATATGGTCGACTATGCCTTGAGTCGCCAGGCGGAGAGTTTGGGGAGCTTAGCATATTTACGAGCAATAAAGAGGCCATTGGAATTGGATGTTCAGGCCTTGTCTAACCAGTTTGTTAGATTGGATATTTCTGAGTCAGGTTGAGTTTTGGATTGCGTGTTCTTTCAGTCTTCTCTTTCTGATCGTATCAGGGAGCATCAGTATGATGACCCCCTTCAGCTTCTCCTTAAGGACACGGTTCAGCATGGTAATGCTTAAGAGGTCACTATTAGGGATAATTGTGCATTGAGGATGTAGGTCAGACTATGTGTGCACAATGTAAATGGTTTATGTGAGTTGATTCTTTAGGAGGCTCACAGTTTGTTGTACTCCATTCATCCGGGTTCCACAAAGATGTATCAGGACTTGAGGCAGCATTATTAGTGGAGGAAAATGAAGAAGGACATAGTGAAATATGTAGCTCAGTGTCTAAATTGCTAGCAGGTGAAGTATGAGCATCAGTAGCCGGGTGGATTGCTTCGGAAGTTAGAGATCCGGAAGTGGGAATGGGAGCGGCTCATTATAGGTTTTGTTGTTGGACTCCCACAGACTCAATAGAAGTTTGATGTAGTTTGGGTAACTGTGGATAGGCTGATTAAGTCAGCTCATTTCGCTCCAGTGATGACTATTTACTCTTCCGAGCAGCTGGCTCAAGTGTACACCCATGAGATAGTAAGACTTCATGGCATGCCGGTATCTATCATCTCTGACTGGGGTATGCAGTTTACATCACGGTTCTAGAGGGTCATGCAATATAAGTTGGGTACTCGAGTTGAGTTGAGCACAACATTTCCCCCTCTGACGGACAGACAGTCCGAGCGCACTATTCAGATACTTGAGGATATGCTTTGTGCGTGTGTGATGGAGTTTGGAGGTTCTTGCGACCAGTTCTTGCAACTTGTGGAGTTTTCCTACAACAACAGTTATCGGTCTAGCATTCAGATGGGACCGTATGAGGCTATCTATGGTAGGCGGTGTCTGTCTCTAATGGGTTGTTTCGAGTTGGGTGAGGCTAGGTTACTAGTTACAGACTTGGTTCATGATGCTTTGGAGAAGGTTGAGGTGATTTAAGATTGACTTCGCACACCCATTTCAGACAGAAGAGTTATGCGGATCAGAAGGTTTGCTATGTTGCATTCATGGTGGGAGAGCTGGTTTTGCTCCAGGTTTCGCCTATGAAGGGCGTTATGAGGTTTGAAAATAAGGGAAAGAGGAGAATAAGGTTTATTGGTCCCTTCGAGGTGTTGCAGCGAGTTGGAGAGGTTGCTTATGAGCTTGTCTTACCTCCTAGCCTAGCAGGAGTTCATCTGGTATTTCATGTTTCTATGCTCTAGAAGTATCATAGGGATCCATCTCATGTGTTGGATTTCAGCTCGGTCTAGTTGGACAAGGATCTATCTTATGTTGAGGAGCCGGTGGTTATTTTGGACAGATAGGTTCAAAAGTTGAGGTCAAAGAATATTGCATCAGTGATGGTACATTGGAGGGATCAGCAGGTCGAGGAGGCGACTTGGGAGACCGAGTAGGATATGCGTAGCCGTTATCCTAATCTTTTCACCACTTTAGGTATGTCTCTATACTCGTTTGAGGATGAACGCTTGTTTTAAGGGTGGGATGTAACGACCCGGCCAGTCACTTTGAGAGTTTTAGCCTCGAACCCCTATTTACTGCATTTCCTGTGTCTTGTTCTGCTTATGTGACTTTCCGGGAGGTTTTGTTTTTGGTTTCAGAGTATTTTTGGACACTTATTTCCTAAACGAAAGTTACCTTAAGAATTTAACCATAGTCTAAACTATGTGAAGACGACCCCGGAATGAAGTTTTATTGGTTTTGTTAGCTCTGTTGGGTGATTTTGGACTTAAGAACGTGTTCGAACTATGAATTTCAGGTCGGTAGTTGATTTAGGCTTGACATGGCGAAAGTCGAATTATTAAAGATTTTGACCGGTAGTGGACTTTTTGATATCGGGGTCGGATTCCAATTTCAGAAGTTGGAATAGGTCAGTAATCTTGACTATGACTTGTGGGCAAAATTTGAGGTGAATCGGACGTGGTTTGATAGGTTTTGGCATCGATTGTAGAAATTTGAAGTTTCAAGCTCATTAAGTTTGGATTGGAGGGTGGTTCATGTTTTTATTGTTGTTTGACACATTTTGAGGGCTCGACTAAGTTTGTGTGATATTTTAGGACTTGTTGGTATGTTTGATTGAGGCCCCGGGTGTCACGACCCAGTTTCCCACCATCGGGAGTCGTGATGGCGCCTACTGTCGGAGCTAGGCAAGCCAAGCATTTAAATATTTTCTGATAACAACCCAACAATAATAAGAATAACGAGTCATTTAACTAAGAGCGGAAGTCTTTAGAACATAAATAACTGAAAACCCAAAATGCGGAAGTTTAATATTTCTCTACCCAAGACTGGTGTCGCTATCTCACGAACTACTAAAGAGT
>MU721653.1:0-14030 GCA_026770625.1 Nicotiana glauca | reverse complement strand
TTTGTTGGAAGGCTTATACATAATACATAACCAAAGGAATGCTTATAGTGTATCCATTACCTGATAAAACGATCTTTTTCGGTAAAAAAAATGATCTTTCCCTTGTGTTCGGCTATAGTGGAAACCCCCAAATCTAGAGCTTATGGCCTTAAGTTCCAACCCACTTCCAACAATGCACTTCTCGGCACATCATCGGTAGGGGAAAGCGGAACTGCTTGACGCTGTATACTAAATACAACAAGCCCGATTCGCATCATTATGCTCAATAAAAGGAATGAGGGAAGTTAAAATAAAAAATATTGGAAGGAAGGGAAAATTAGAAGATGAATCTTTTCCCCGGAGCTGGAACAACTTGTTCTTCCTGACCCGATTCAACGCCAAAAAATTTCTTGTCCCTACCATAAAGTATTCATATTTCCCTAAGAAAGCATATGTTCCTTGATCTCTAAGATATTTCATAAAACTCTGTATGAATCCTCAATCACCAATCCTTGCATAAATATAGGTTGTGCTCGAGAGGCTATGAATCGATTGGACCTGCCAATCGAATGAATCATAACACTCGTAATTATCGACTTTACGAAGATTCCATTTGACTCTGGAAGCTCGTAGCATTGGTCCGGCACAATTCCCAAACTTAAGAAGCTGGGGGAATGCCCGCCGGCCCCTGACCTGCCTCCGATTACTGAAAGTGAATTCGTTTTCAATTATCCTAAGCCGGCCTATCATTCATTGGTTAGGGTTAGGGAAAAAAGCTAGCTGGAAGTAATCTCTTCTTCTCAGTGAAAGCTAAAGGCACTGGTATAGTAGGAGTGTGGTGCGTGCTCTCTTTATTCTTTAGATGCGCTCCTGGGAAGGGAAGCTAGAATTTTTTATGTAGATCGATCAATCCCGCCCTGTTCAAGTGATCGCCCCGAGCCGAGCGAGATTGGAGACCGCCTTAATGATTGTTCGTAATGGGCCTACCATTTAACGTACGTATGTCATGTAGTTTTTGTTTTTGTACCTTTGCCGTCCCTCAGCCCCTCTCCCACTTTTCTATATATCATTAGAAGTAGGGCGGGTGGCGTACCTCACTGAGCTATCGATCGCGAAGCTATCACCCGGTTCAACCAACCGTCCGTCCTGGTGCCTTTGCTACTGATTTGACCGCTTCTCATCGTTAATCCGGGTTCACCTTGGCCCTCGCCCCAGAGTTCTTATGAAGACTCTGGTGGTGCATGTGTATGATAGGGCCCCCCATAAGCGCCAAAGATCGGTGATGTTGTCATGATAAGTGTGGGAAGTCGATAGTGTACTCGATGATTGAAGGACCTATCGACTTGCATTAACTTCCCGTGGCTAGTAGGGGGAACTTTAATGTAATTGCGGATCCATTAGAAAAAACTTGGGGGTCGGCCTCCTGACTTCAATGCCTTTATTGAAGTGATGAGCTTTGAAGATATGATTTTCTCGTTTGGATTATTTGATTGGGCTTTCAATGACAGCAAATTGACTTGGAGCAATAATCAAACCGGTCAACATTGTATCTGGGCCAGACTAGATAGAATCCTTTTGAATGGGGACTGGTGTATAGATACTCGTCAATTAACATGGTAGAGTCATAACAATATCGGAATAAGTACAAACAAGGACCCACGGTCATGCTAGACATCGGTGTATAGATACTCGTCTCCATGCCTATACACCGTACTCGACATTTAGCAATTAGCAAACAACACCCTACTCCTATTCCCTCAAACCAAAGTTAGATCAAACACTTACCTCGAATGCTCCCAACTCGACTCAATCTTCTAGTATAGCTTTACCCTTCGAATTCACCACAAAACCGCTCGCATCTAGTCACAAATTACTTGAATGTATCAACAAATGCTAATTGAATCAATTTGAATGCATGAAAATGAATTTCCCAAAGTTTTACTTAAAATTTCCCAAAACGCCCCCGGGCCCACGTTGTCAAAACTCGAGGTTTGAACCAAAACCCGGTTACCCATTCCCCCACGAGTTCATATCTATGATTTGTTTTGAAATCGGACCTCAATTTGAGGTCCAAATCCCCAATTTTAAGAAAACCTAGGTTCTACCAAAAATCTCCATTTTCACCCATGAAAAACCTTGATTTAAGATGAAAACATGATAAATGATGTTACAGATTGAAGAAATTAAGTAAAAATCAACTTACAATTGAATTGGAGAAGGAAGAGTTTTTGAAAAATCGCCAATGGGTGTTTGGGTTTGAAAATTTGAAAAATGAGGTCTAAAATCGTCTAAGTATGAAAAATGCAGGGCCTCAGTCATGGTAATTGCGAACTGGGTTCGCAATTGTGAACCCAGCAGGTCTGGGAATTGCGAGATATTAGTTCGCATTTGCGAACACTGGGCCTCAATGCAGACTTTGCATTTGCGATAGTCGACGTCGCATTTGCGACTTGGCGGCCCTCGCATTTGCGGACAAGTTGTCGCATTAGCAACCCAAGCAGAGATCCTCCCTTCTCGCATTTGAGATGGAGGATACGCATTTGTGAGAAATCCTTCGCAAATGCGAAGACACCAGACCTGACCTGCAATTATTTTTCCAAAGTTCAAAAATGCAACTCGACACCTATCCAAAACTCACCCAAGCCCTCGGGGCTCCAAACCAAACATGTACACAACCTCAAAAACATTCTACGGACTTACTCGTGCGATCAAATCGCCAAAATAACATCGTTTACATAGAATCAAGCCTCAAAACACATGATTTTCTTTCAACTTTCATAAAACTCAAATTTCCCATTTTAAGTCCGAAACACGTCAAATGACATCCGTTTTCAACCAAACTTTACAGAAAGCGGTTAACACATATTTATGACTTGTACCGGGCGTCGGAACCAAAATACGAGCCCGATACCATAGTCTTCTGATCAATTTTCATTTCAAAATTCCATATAAATTCCAGAAAAACAATTTTAAACAAAAATTCATTTCTCGGGCTCAGGACCTCGGATTTCGATTCCGGGAATACGCCCGAGTCACATCACGGGTCCGGGTCCGGGTTCGCTTACCCAAAATATTGACCAAATTCAACATTACTCATATTAATATCAAAATTCATCATTTTCACACATATTTCATATTTAAGCTTTCCGGCTACGCGCCCGAACTGTGCACGCAAATCGAGACAACCCCAAATAAGGTTTTCGAGGCCTCGGAGACACAGAATGAATGAGAAATAAGGTGATGACACATTGGGTCATCACACTGGGGGCCTTGAGTGTGTTTCGGATGCTCAACGGATCAGCTTTTTGGACTTGTTGAAATTGCTGAAATTGCTAGTGTTCAGTTGTTGGTTTTCTCTTATGCGATCGCGTGAGAGGAGACGCGATCACGTAAGCTTGTTTGTGGGCAGTGGAATTTTACCCTATGTGTTCGCAAGGTGGGTACGCGATTGTGTAAGCTGGTCAGGCTATGCATCGCGAACGTGTAGGCTAGGCCGCATTCGTGAAAGGGAAGTGAGGTGGTAGTGGAGTTCAAGTTTGTTATTTGCGATTGCGTGGGGATGAAAGCGATCACGTAGGTTTCATCAGCTAGTGGTTCGCGGTTGCGTGAGGGGTGACGCGTTCGCGTAACATATTTTGTTAACGGTTGGATTTTGTTCTACGTGATCGCGTAAGATGTTCTGCGATGTGAGCATATGGGCAGAATATAAACTTTTAAAAAACGAGGGTTAGCAATTTTTTGAAAACTTGAGTTTGGGTGCTCGGAATTGGATGATATTTCGAGGAATTTTCAGAGGCATCATTTGGATAATGATTCTACACTTTATTTTGGTTAAGTCCCACAAATATATCATTAATTCCACCTTCTAATTGGGGATTTGGGTTGAAAATTTGGGGAAAATGGGAAGAAGTTCTTCAACTAAGATTTTGGGTTTTGTTTGAGATATTGATATTTGATTTGGATAAATTGGTACGAGTGAATTCCCAAGTGAATGGGTGTTCATATTTTGTAAATTTTACCCGATTCTAAGATGTGGGTCCGGGGAGGCTTTTTGGGGCAATTTTCTTATTTCTTGCTTAGCTTTGATTTCATTAATTAGATTAGTTTCTTATAGTTATATTTATGGTATGTCATTGATGTTTGCTATAATTGGGGCACTCGAAGTCCGATATTAGTGGAAAAAGCATTGTTACCAATCGATTAAGCCTGACTCGAGGTAAATGGATAGCTTAACTAATGATAGGCTATAATTACATATTTTAGTCGATTATTACATTCCAATTCACTGCACTTCAGTTGAGTTTGATCTTTAATCGCTAGTGTTTTTCACTAATTGTGTGTTTTATTTCTTGTAGAGTGATTCCGAGCTATGTAGATGTTATTGAATGAATTCAAGTAATTTGGAGCTTTGAAGTCTGAGTAAAAGCCCAAGGAATTAAGTCGGGATCGTGTTCGTGAATCAACGGATGATAGTTAAGAACGAACGAAGAATCGAGTAGGAATATTATGCACTGTCTATTAAAATGCACATAACCATTCTCTCACAATACCATTTGAGCTCCACAATATATGGCTGGAAAGCTAATTCAAAGGGATACAACTCTCATGTTTTACGTTTTTCCAAATTCTAAACAAAACTGGGTAATAAATGAGTGACAAATGTGCGGCCGCGCACTGGCCGCGGATGTGAGGCAAAAACTGGGTAAATCCATGGCAAAATTCGAGTTGAATCCGAAACGTCTTGTCCGGGAAAAATGTCCCTTTTCACGTAGGATAATGTATAATTATTTGGGCCCGACCCTACTTGGTATATATACATGAAAAAACAGTATTTTGAGGACCTTTGACATAATTTAGACCTAAGGAGGCTAAGGAGACCGGGGATTCGACCTAAGGAGGCAAGAACACACTAGGAGCAAGGCAGAGAATTCTTCTACAAGTTTCTCACTTCCTTCTTCCTATTTCCATTATTGGTTATGAGTTCTAGTATTGTATTTTTGTATACTATTTTGAATAGCTAATTTGTTATCTAGAGTTTTGATGGAACCTTTTGGAGGATGAATTTATGTTATGTTTTTATATAATTGAGCCGGTGGATTTCCCTACCTACGTGTTTGTTGTTGTTGATTGAATGGCCATTAATTGAATGTGCCTATTTGGTGTGTACTGCTCAAGAGAGAGTACATATTTCTGTATTTATTGAATAACATCACTTCTAACGTATGTGAGAGATCAATACATAGGGTTTAAAGGCGGGGTTAGAGATAACGAAACCTTGGTGTGATCACAGTGAGAGGTGAAGTAGTGCTAGCTAGTTCGAGAGAATACATCTAGTAAATTGTGGTGGTTGCTCGAGAGAGAATTATGACACTCAGAGCACTCACGATCGGTAGAGAATACTTAGGCGAAATTATAGAAGACGTAGTGGGAAGGATTCTGATAATTGGAAAAATCATAACTGTAGACCTCCTAATCTTTTCTCCAATCCTTTGTATCTCTAATTTTTAATTTACTTATTTAATTTGTCTAGTTAATTAGTTAGACATAAAAATCTTAATATTATAACTTAGGAATTGTTCGAGCTTGTCTTTCGAGTGATATTGAAAAATTATAGTGAAACCTTAGTTCTCTGTTGGATTCGACTCCAGACTCTTGAACCGAATTATATTTGCAGCGACCGCTTATCCTTTTTAGGACTAGAGTTGGGCATGATCAAATTTTGGTGTCATTGTCGGGGAACTAATGATGTAGTTGTAGCTGTATATATTGCTAGGTAGTTTAGCACACCCCCCTCCTGGTTTTTCTTTGTGCCGCAGTTCTTTTCCAAGAGTTTTGTTTGAACCAGGTGTAGTTAATTTTTTCAGGAGTAGGAGCCAGTGTGAGATGAATTGAATTGAAGCAATATCTCTTGACTTTGTTATGCATTGAGAATAGTGAGTATTTGTTTGTGACTCTTAGGCTCAATTTTTTATTCTTGTATAAGTACCTTAAATTGTATAAGCTTAACTTTGCTTAACTATTTTGACTAGAGTGTCTTAATGAAACCAAACCTGAGTGAGTTATGTGCCATGTGTGTGTTTGATTTGTGTGTTATTCTATGCATTGAATCTGATGTCTAAAACTTGCCATGTGTGTTTACAAAGCGAAATAGTAGTTTAGCAAAAACCCAAGAAATTAAGCCGGGATTGTGTTCAGGGATCAACGGATGATAGTTAAGAACAAACGAAGTAACGAATAGGCATATTGCTAGTAAATGTAGATAATTTTCTCTCAGAACTCTATTAGAGCTCCACAATATATTGTTGGAAAGCAAATTCACAGGGATACAACTTTCATGTTTTACGTTTTTCTAAATTCAAAATAGCAGAGGGTGAAAACTGCGCGAGAAGTGAGCGGCCGCGCACTGGCCGCAAATGTGAGGTAGAAATTGGGTAAAATCCACGGCAAAATCCGAGGTTGAATCCGCGGTCGCACATGTCCTGTCCGGGAAAAGTGTCCTTTTTCGCGTAGGAGAAGGTGTAATTGTTTAGGCCCGACCCTACTTGGTATATATACATGAAAAAATGGTATTTTGAGGACTTTTGATATAATTTAGATCTAAGGAGGCTAAGGATACCGAGGATTCGACCTAAGGAGGCAAGAACACACTAGGAGCAAGGTGGAGAGTTCTTCTACAAGTTTCTCACTTCCTTCTTTCTATTTCCACTATTGGTTATGAATTCTAGTATTGAGTTTTTGCATACTATTATGAATAGCTAATTTGTTATCTAGGGTTTTGATGGAACCTTTTGGGGATAAATTCTTGTTATGTTTTTATATAATTGAGTCGTTGAAGTTCTCAACTTGTTCAACTACGTGTTTGTTGATGTTGATTGAATGTTCATCAATTGATTGTGCATATTTAGTGTGTAATTCTTGAGAGAGACTACGTATTTAGGTAGTGGTTGAATAACATCACTCCTAACGTATTTGAGAGATCAATACGGAGGGTTTAAATGCGGGATTAGAGATAACGAAACCTTGATGCGATCATAGTGCGGTGAATTAGTGCTAGCTAGTGTAGTTCGAGAGAATACATCTAGTAAATTATGGTAGTTTCTCGAGAGAGAATTATGACACTTAGAGTACTCACGATCGGTAGAGAATACTTAGGTGAAAATAAAGAAGACGTAGCGGGAAGGATTCCGATAATTGGGAAAATCATAACTCTAGACCTCCTAATCGTTTCTCCAATCCTTAGTATCCCTAGTTTTTAATTTACTTCTTTAATTTGTTAGTTAATTAGTTAGACATAAAAATCTTAATATTATAACTTAGGAATTGCTCGAGCTTGTCTTCCGAGTGATATTGAACAGTTATAATAAAATATTAGTTCTCTCTGGGATTCGACTTCGGACTCTTGAACCGAATTATATTTGCAGTGATCGCTTATTCTTTTTAGGACTAGAGCAGGGCGTGATCACTAACCTTGTGTGAGGGAGCTCCCCTTAGGTTTTGGTACTGTTGTGATATGTGAGCGCCGTGTACGTGAAGTGATGAGTGCGTACATAGGCTATTTGTTGTAAAATCCGACTTTTACTGAATAATAACCTTATTTTCCTTGATTGAGTTATACCTGTTTAGCATAGAATAGCATATGTTCATGTCTTTAATGCTTGTCTAAACTCTGTGCAGCATACTTAGTGGATTTTCCTACTTTTTCCTTGATTTGTACTTAGTGTAACAGTAGGACTTTATGTTGTTATTGGTATTTCGTTGCCTTGAGCTGTGTGTTTACTTTGGGACTAGGGGACAGTATCCCGGGAGATCCCCTGCATATTTACTTTGAGACTACCGGACGGTATCCGTGGAGTTCTCCCTATACATTTATTTTGAGGCTACGAGGCGGTACCTCGAGAGTTCTCCCTGTACATTTATTTTTGGGACCACGAGACGGTATCTCGGAAGATTCCCTACTATTTATTTTTTTATGTTTTACTATTACTTCTCAGTGGATTCCTTTCGTTTAATTCCAGTCTTTTATTATATTACAACATTCTTCTGCTTTAATTATTATATACGAGTGGGCCTGACCTGACCTTGTCACTACCCGACCGAAGTTAGGCTTGACATTTACTTGGTATCGTTGTGGTGTATTCATGCTACTCTTCTGCACATGTTTTGTGTGTAGATCCAGGGACTTCTTACAAGCAATGCCATCAGTGAGCAGCGGCAGTTGGAGACTTCAAAGTATATCTGCCGCATCAGCAGACCTCGGAGAGTCGGAGTCTCTATTCTGCCATATGTCCATTTTCTTCTGTACTTCTTTTGTTAGAATCTGGTGTATATAGATACTAGTTTTCCTTCTGTAGTTTTGTAACTCATGATGTTCCGGGTTTTGGCAAGAATGTGTATTATAGAGGAGTTGGTTATTGTGCATGTCGAGCGGCATGGTTATCAGTTATGTTATTACTTGTTGCAGTCAATTGTGAGTTTTACTTCAGTTCCTGTTATTTCCGCAATTGTTTAGCCTTACTTAGTCGTAAAGACATGATATCGTCACAATCGTCTTATAGAGGATAAATTGGATCGTGACCGACACCGATCATAGACGAGAGTTAAATCCTTACGAAACTGCATTTTTTATTGTAAGACTTGTGTCACGAATATGGCAGGTCGGCACACATGGCTTGTAGTAAAGGAGAGTGGCCTTTTGAATGATACACTCAATAATGTCACGTGCATCTTTGTGTGTGAGAATGTTAAGTGCTAAACCTATCATTTTCTAAGTGAAACATGAAATGAACTCCAGCATTTAGATTTAATTACAATAATTATCGACCTATAATTCAAGTGGTAGTTATGATTAAATCGAATGATCGAAGAGAATACAACGTGTAAAATCCTTTCTCTCTTCTTTAAAGCTGAAGATTTTGTACTAAAGTCAAATAGATTTAGCATGATGAGGAAAGGATGAGAGAAGAGATAGTGAAATGACATTGGTGCAAAAAACACTTATAGTTGTCCTAGATTTTTTAATAAAAGTTTCATTTAGATCGACGAACAATAATTACTGTCTTATAATTCTAGCGAAACGTCGAAGTCATATTTTTCTTCTTTAGCCCGAACAGTCAAATAGAAAAAAAGAGTTTCAAGTGAAATTGTTATTTGAAATTTAGAGTTGTGTTTGGACATAAATACAATTTTGGATTGTTTTGAAGTTTTGTGAGTAATTTAAGTGATTTTTTTTTAAAAAAAAATAGCTTTTTGGAATTTTTTAAATTTTCAAAAATTTTCAAAATGCATCTTCAATTGAAAATTAAAAATTTATGAACAAACGCTGATTTCGAAAAAAAGTAAATTTTTTGTGGAAATAAAAAAAATTATGTCCAAATGGGCTCTTACTATCAGGGGATGTGCATCTATACATGCTTTTTGTGTTACGTTTTAACTTGTCCCCGCTTTGCGGAAAAAATTGCAAGCGTACACACTTTTGCGCATAACTTCAGCATTCGGGGCTGAAGTAGCAAATGCAATCACGCAAAACTTCAGCATTCTAGTAGACGGGCCTGAAGTAGCAAGTGTGCTGAAGTTTTTGTTAGTAATTGCTGAACTTAGTAGCTGAAGTTTTGTTCTCTATTTGCTGAAGTTTTTGTTTGTAATTGCTGAAGTTTTTGTTTTTGCAACTGGCGAATTTCAGCTCTAGAGCTGAAGTTTTTGTTTTTTAACTGGCGAACTTCAGCTCTAGAGCTGAAGTTTTTGTTTAGTAACTGGAGAACTGCAGCTCTAGAGTTGAAGTTTTTATTTTCGTAACTGGCAAACTTCAGCTCTAGAGGTGAATTTTTGTTTTGTAACTGGCGAACTTCAGCTCTAGTGCTGAAGTTTTTGTTTTGTAACTGCCTAACTTCAGCACTATATAAGGTGAAGTTTTTGAAAAAGATTTCTAACATACTAGATAAATAATCAGATTGTCAACAATATCTAAATCATAAATTTTGAAAATAATAAACGTGAAAAGACTAGAATTATCATTGTCTACTAACTTACGTACGTGGAAATATTCATAAATTATTGTCTACTAACTTACGTAATTATTTATAATTTATTTTTAAATAATCTAATAAACATATTTATGACAATCATCCCATGAATTGAAGTTCCATAGCAGCACCAACAGCAGAAGAAGAAGGAAGAAGAAGAAGAAGAAGAAGAAGAAGAAGAAGAAGAAGAAGAAGAAGAAGAAGAGAAATGAGCTGAAGTTATTTAAGTGGGTACAAGTTAAAAAAAATTAGAAAAATGGATATCAGTTAAATGGGGGCGACCAAATAGGACGCCCCGTTCAAATTTTACCTTACTATCATATCCTTGAAAATGGTATAACATATAAATGAATAATATTTATATACAATGTCTAGTACAAAAAAGGATAATTCATGAATCTTGAAAGATGGTTCACACATATAAGAGGTTAATATTTTTACAAGAATGTTTGATTCAAAAGGTGGATTAATGCTTCTACTTCTATGAGAAACATAGATGAGATATATTGCCTCTTTTTTTTAAATACTACTATTACATAGCAATATCTTGTTTTTAAGGCAAAAAATCCAAAAGGACCAAAAGGTAGTGTCAAATCTAGTACTCCCTCTATTTCATATTAGATGAGATATTTTTTTTTAGTATGTTTCAAAATAAATGACACATTTCTAAATTTGGAAATAATTCAAACTTTAAACTCTTTAATTTACCCATTTACCCTTAATGAGAAGCTTTTATACCAACACAAATGGCATAGCCCCACAAACCTTTTATCCCTTAAGCTTTTAAGACCACAAATTTTAAAAGTTTTCTTCTTTCTTCTTAAACTCCGTGCCGAATCAAACTATCTCATCTAATATGAAAAGAAGGAAGTAGTAATTTTGATTGGTCAATTGTCAATCATCAGTATTTTTCATAAACCATGTGTCAATTTGCATATTTTTGCCACACCATTGGATGGAAATAATCATTTGTTTTTATAAGAACAAAAATTTGCGAACATTCCAGGAAAAAGTGTTTTCTTAAAAATTATAATTTTATGACTTTCACTTATAATTTTGTAATTTTTTTTTGTTAATTTTACCCAATCAAAAATAGATTAGCTTGTATAGATAACTTATTAGCCAATCAAACTAACATATTCTTCTTAACAAAAGATCTCGAGTTCAACTTTTAAAATAGAAGATTTTTTTTGAAGAGAATCTTTAAGGACGTATAATTTAAATATTGAATAGTTAAATTGTTAAAAGAAAAAGTCATATTTCATACAACATGATATGCAATGAAGTGTCCCCCCCTTTCTTCTTATAAAGAAAAACTAGTACTAGTAGATTGGTGGGGTCTATTGAGATTCTTAACAAAAAATCTCGAATTCGACTTTAGAAATATAAGTTCTTTGTTACAATAAATATCACATTATAGTGGATGTCTACTCTTCTTCCATGATCTTCATCTCAAATGCTTAATAACATATTCAATGACATATTCCATGACATATTTTCTTCACTTTTATGCCTATATAAAGGCCTTGTAATAGATAAGAAAATACGCACAATTGAAGAAGAAAATCTCTTCCTTCTCTCTATCTATATTTCTTGTTCATGTTTTACTAAATTGCTTTTATTTCCTTGTTCCATATTGTTACTTTGAGCTATATTTCATAACACGTTATCAACAAGAGTCTCTAACCAATTGTATATATATCTACAAAAGTTTTCCTACATCCGGAAAGATTTCAATTAGAAGCCATACATATCATCTCATGGTTAGATGAAAAGAGAAACTACATATGGTAAGTAATGAAACGTAAGAAGCAAATATGGATATCTTTCAAAGCAAACTTGGATCAAAGTTCAATTGTAAAAATATTTGCTTAATTGATTCATGTACGACACATACAATATTCAAAGAGAAGAAATATTTCTCTCATTTAAGTATGTGTAAGGCATATATTACTACAATTTCTTGTAGTAGTAATCTAATTGAAGACTTTGGAAGAGCTACTATAATTCTGCCTAAGGGAACAATAATTATCATAGAGAATGCAATGTTCTCCTCCAACTCCAAGAGGAACTTGTTGAGTTTTAAAGATATCCGTCGAAATGGATATCATATTGAGCAACAGATGAGAATAATCTTGAATATCTCATCATTACCAAGAATGTCTCTAGCCAAAAGAGGGTTATTGAGAAGTTCCCATCTTTATTTTGTGGCATGTATTGGACAAGATTTAGTGCAATTGAGGCACATTCTACTGTAAACCAAAAAGTTACTAATTCCAATACTTTTGTACTTTGGCATGATCGATCGGTACACCCTGGATCAATTATGATGAGACAAATTATAGAAAACTCAAATGGGTATTCATTAAAGAATTTAAAGATTCTTTTAAATAACGAATTTTCTTGCACTTCTTGTTATCAAGGCAAGTTAATTATTAGACCATTACCAACAAAGGTTGGTCCCCTGCATTTTTGGAACGTATACAAGGGGATATTTGTGGACCTATTCACCCACCTAGTGGGTCATTTAGATACTTTATGGTCTTAATAGACGCATCTTCTAGATGGTCTCATGTGTGCCTATTGTCATCTCGCAACCTCGCGTTTGCAAAATTAATTGCACAAATAATTAGATTACAGGCACAATTTTTTGATAATCCAATTAAGTCTATTAGACTTGATAATGCTGTTGAGTTTTAATCCCAAGCATTTAATGATTATTTCTTATCAATTGGGATAAAAGTGGAACATCTTGTAGCTCATGTTCATACTCAAAATGGTCTTGCGGAGTCTTTAATTAAACGTATGCAATTGATAGCAAGAATATTACTCATGAAAACGAGGTTGCCCACTTCTGTTTGGGGTCACGCCATTTTGCCTGCAACAACGCTAGTTCGTCTCAGACTGATAAATTATCATAAATATTCCCCGTTGCAATTAGTTTTGGGTCATGAACCTAATATATCCCATTTAAGAATTTTTGGATGGGCAGTATACGTGCCGGTAGCACCGCCATATCGAACCATAATAGGCCCGCAAAGAAGGTTAGGAATATATGTTGGGTTTGAATCGCCCTCCATTATTCTCTACCTCAAAACATTGACGAGGGATTTGTTTACTGCACGATTTGCAGACTGTCAATTCAATGAGACACTTTTCCCAAAATTAGGGGGAGAAGTTGGTGAAACCAAATGGGAAATTTTGTGAAAAAATCTATCATTATGTCATCTTGATCCACGTGCCTCTATTTGTGAAAAAGAGAGTGCAAAATATTATCCATTTGCAGAGAAGAGCAAATCAAATGCCTGACGCATTTACGGATTTGAAAAGGATAACAAAATCACATATCCCTATAGAGAATGTTCCAATCCGTATTGATGTCCCTGCTGGACAATCTTCTAGTGTCATAGCAAATGAGTCAAAAGCACACCTAAAATGTGGCAGACTGATCACGCCCAACTATGCCTTATAAAAGGACACACGGACGTTGCAAATGTAACTTGAGTATTTATGCCCAGATCGAATCCACGGAGAATTAACCTATCAATTACTTTCATTGGACTTACTGAACTCTTTAGAATCAACTTTCCCAAACGTTGTAAATAACAGTTGATGGTATTTCTAATAACTAATACCGAGAGTAAATAAACAGTTGTAAACTAAATATGCTTGAGTTGTAAACAATAATGAGAAGGTTCTAAGGTAGTGATTTCCCCAATTGATGGAATCCCTTCCGTTTATGCGTCATATAGATTCACCAAAACATATCTATCAATCATGAGCACTCTTTTTACCGTAAATCTCTCCCGAGTAATCACGATAATTTACTAGACGCACTCTCCCGAGATACGCTAGTTGACTTTGTTTATTACAGCTCATTTTAGATTGTGTCACACCTCCTTTTTACGCTACCGCACCCTGTGAAGGGTGTTGTAAAGGGAGTTTTTCCAATTAAAAGACAATCAAAACGGGATTCATTTATTAAGAGATTCAGAGTCGCCACTTGGGAGATTTATGGTGTCCCAAGTCACC